>CAUYON010070583.1:0-33733 GCA_963573935.1 Arctocebus calabarensis | reverse complement strand
CCTTCCTGTCAGTGCTCCTCCTAAAAACGTCTCTAGCTTGAAAATTCCCCCAAGAATGAACTCTAGTACTAGAGCGTAGAGTGCACAGCAGAGAGTGACGTCCCCGGACAGAACACAGCGTTTAAAGGTACAAAAACCTGGCGGCAGACTTCGCCTGGATTCTTTATGTTTTGTTATAATCTGCCTGCGGCAGCAGCGTAAGTTAAACGGCGGAGCCTGGAATCGCCTGCCGAGCCTCCTCTCCGGGTCACCCAGAGCAGCGCCGCCCGGCTCACGCCAAATCCATCCCCCACCCTCTTTCGCCATTCATCGCGTTCCCCTCCCTTCCCCCCATCATGTGACCGCAGACTGGACTCCCGGCTTGTTTTTCCCCTCAGCTCAGCCCACCGCGCAGGCGCCTCGGAGCTCATTCATTCGAACTGCGTAACAATGAGCCCCGGGGCCCAGCGGCTCCGCGAGCTTCCCAGCTCGGCCTCCAGTACAGAAGGAGGCGGCGCCTCACTGGGGTCCCACACCCCTAGCCGGGCCCCCATACCCAGCCAACCTCCGACCCTCCGCCCACAAGCCGAGAGTTGAAGTCAAACTTTCCTAAGCTGCCCCAACGCCGCGTCTGCCCCTTCCCCCGCCCCGGCCCGCCCCATCTCCACACCCGACCGGGCCACCCACAGCGCAGCCCGGCCGGGCGCGTCGCTCTCGTCCGGTCTCCTCCCAGCCCCCACCCCTGGACCCCCTTGCGGCGCCGCCGCCACCACAGCGAAGCCCAGGTGAGCTCGCGGGAGGCGCCGGTCCCGTGGGTTCACCGCGGGCAGCAGACGGATGGTTAACTGCCCCCACCCAGAAGGGTAGCCCTTCCCTAAGGAGGAACGCGGACCCGAGCGCGCCCGGCAGCCCGATCCCCGGGGCTCCTGCCCCTCCCTTCCCCACCCCCACCCCTTCCCGAACTGAAAGACAACAAACCTATCGCGGAGTGCCAGCAGCCCAGACGCAGGCCGCCCTGGCCGCGACACCAACAACAGCTTGCGTACCCCCTCGCCAACTGACACTAGCCTCCCCGCGCGCGTTACTGCTCCTGCCGCAGATCTTACTCCTCAACCGAAACTTTCCTACTTACCAAACCCGTCGCCATTACCAAGTCTTTCAAGCTTCGTCTTCCCCCTCCCCTCTACCCCCTGGGGGTTGAGCCTCCGCCCAGCTCTTTCGCCCTCTTATTGGTTTGAGGAACTGCCACTCAATCCTTTCCCATTCCCATTGGGTGATACCCTGGCCCGTCTCAGGGGGCGGGCATGTGTTGACTTTTGTGTTGTGTTTACTGGCGAAGATGGCGTGTCAATCATTAGAGTAAGTGCTTTGGATTGGACTACTCCCGGGACCCCGGGGACCCTTGCCAAATTTGCCCCAGAAATGAATTGTGGGTTTGTAGTCTCAGAGTTGCTCCTTAGCTTGCGGAAACTGTAGGCGGAGGAACAATTGGACTACATATCCCAGCAGTACATTCACAGCTCAGTCTTGATAGTAAACAAGAGTCATTGGGACACGTGTATCAGCTCGTTTGTTTTGGTGCCTGGGACAAAAGGGAGGGGGCGGAGGAAGGGACTGTTTCAAAGCTTGGGCCTCCTGTCTTCCTCTGAGCCTCTGTTAACACTTAGAGCGGCCCAAGGCTCTCGAAGCACCCATTCCGGGCCGTAAACAGCTAGACCCGCTCGCCACTCAGAGTTTGGCAGGAGGCCAAGGTATTGTTTTAGCGCAAGGGGAAGGAGATGACCGCACCAGCGGAAGCAGTGACAGGCTTGCAAGGGACTTGGTCACCCCAAAATCATAGTTTCAGGCACGAATGGGACTAAAGTGATGCTAGGCTTGTTGCCGAAACAGCAGATGTCTGACTTGTGGCACAGACATCCAATTATTGAGACAAGTGGACGACGTCTCCTTGGGAAAAGCTGTTTCAGATCCCGACTTAGAGAGATCCTGGGCTTTTAAGGCAGGGGCCACATTCCTTGGGCAGGTCATGGTGTAACTAACAAGGGGCTAAGTGCACTAGGGAAAGTCTGGTGGGAGAGGTGGTATTTGGCACCAGGAATCTTGCTTGGGGGCCTTTGGAATCTGAACTCCTTTGTCCTGCAGAAAATCCACCATTTCTGGGAAACAGCTCAAAAAATTCAAGTAGTTAAGAGATTATTTTTTTTAATAATTTTTTTTGTTGGTTGGTTACAGGCTTGACCGGCAGTGGGAGCTAGAATTCCTTTATCCTGTGTTTTGCCTCGCCATCCCAGAACAGCAAATGGAGATTTCACCCAAGATTTCTTCTATGCCAGCTGAGTGCCTGGCATTATGAGGCTGAGGGGGACGGACTGTGAGAGGGTAGCTCAAGGTCCAGACTTTACAAAGCTTGGGAGGGAAGGGGGGAAGGATGATTATTCTAAAATGTGGCAAGTCAGAGTGGTTTTCCATGTTGGCCAGTTTGCTTGTTGGTTTAATATAAAGCAGAGGGGTATAATATATGACCTAAACTGATTTAATTTGTGAATTACTATCTGTAAGTTTCTGTGTTAACCATTTTCCCCCTCTCGACCGTTTCACATAGAAGAAAACTGTCTTTACACTTCCTTTCCACTAGGAGTTCCTCCTTAAGTTACTAATGCTCTGACTCACCAAAAGAGAATGAAGGCTGCTTTGCTTTATAGTTACCTTCTCTTTAAACATGGCTGCCCATGGTAGTGGGGCACACCTAGTTTGTAATTGGTATTTTTACCATTCACACTACAAAGGCGTTATTAAGCCTTTTTTCCCCTTTGAACCTTTGCTATTTAATCATTTAAGCTATGCTTAAGGTTTTGTATCTTAAGAATACTAAATGTATGCTTAATATTATATTAATAAGAAATCTGTAAAAGCAAGCTTTTGATAAAAGCCTGAAATTATAGCTATTTAAAACCTCCTACTTTTCTCGAGTTTTTAAATGTACCTAAAAGTCATGTAACAAACAAAAAAAGCCCAGCAACCTCCCGTATGTTGAAACAAATTTAAAAACTCCTTTAGGGATTCCCCATTTAAATCCTGGAAGTGAAATTATAGTCTTCCCTACAACATGATCAATGATATACTCTGTATGTTCACAAATAGTAATAAAGCATTTTATTTTATTTTTTTAAATAATCCAGAGAAGTGCCAACAAAATGCTTATCTTTTTCCCTGAGGAAAAAGAACAGGATTGGAAGTTACCATCTTTCAGTGATTGATAAAATGACCCAAGCAATGTCTGTGTCTCTGCTGCTTTGTGTATTCTTGTTAATTTTCTTATTTCTTCCTTTTATTTATTTTTTTCATTGGAGGGTCTTTGTGCCCCAGAATTGAAAATATAAACCCCATTCCAACATTTAATTTCTTCACAAAAAGAAAAATAAATCCATGGAGTTCTCCTAATATTTTAAAATTAAGATTGGAGACATTTATTTCTAACTCATAGGAAATTAAAAAGCTCTTTCTTTCCAAAAAAAAATGATTTCTCAAGAATTTGAGAAACTTTTACCCCTTTTCAACACAGATTTGCTTTTGGCTAAAACTTATTTTAGAAAGTTAAATTATTGGAAAGTTATTAACAAAAGCCTTAGTGATATTTTTTTATTGGTGGACACAAGAATGGAAAGAATAAGTTCAACTTCAGATCCAGATATTGTACATCATTATAAATAATAATTTATTTTTTATTTTGAGACACAGTCTCATTCTGTTGCCCAGGCTAGAGTGCTTTGGCATCAGCCTCGCTCAGAGCAACCTCAAATTTCTGGGCTTAAGTGATCCTTTTGCCTCAGCCTCCCAAGTAGCTGGGACTATGAACTAACTTTTCCATTTTTAGTGAAGATGGGATCTGGCTCTTTCCTTGCTCAGGCTGGCCTTGAACTCTCAACCTCAAGCAATCCTCACACCCAGGCCTCCCAGAGTACTAGAATTATAGGTGTGAGCCAGCCCTAAAAAGGCTTTCCATTTTAATATTCAGAGATATTTATTTAGTTCTGTTTGATGACCATTGTGCTAATTAAGGAGAATATAAAGATATAAAACATGTTTTGCATACTTTATCTCATTTTTGTCCAAGTCTTTAAAAATGAGTTGAATTCAAATAGTCTAGTCACAACTGATTAAATTACTAGTATTATAATTTTGTACTTTTTTTTTTTTTTTTTTTTGTAGATACAGAGTCTCACTTTATCGCCCTGGGTAGAGTGCTGTGGCGTCACACAGCACACAGCAACCTCTGGCTCCTGGGCTTAGGTGATTCTCTTGCCTCAGCCTCCCGAGTAGCTGGGACCACAGGTGCCTGCCACAATGCCCGGCTAAATTTTGTACACTTCTATTTATTTATTTATTTATTTTAGTTTTTGGCTGAGGCTGGGTTTGAACTCACCACCCCTGGCATATGGGGCCGGCACCCTACTCCTTTGAGCCACAGGCACCACCCATAAATTTTGTACACTTTTAAATAGACAATTCGTCCTGTCTTCTGACTTCCCTGCAGAGCTAATGACTGCCTTACTACCCTTAGTATTTAACAGGAACATCCTTTTTTGTTTGTTTTTGAGACAGAGTTTCACTTTGTCGCCCTGGGTAGAGTGCCAGGGCATCATAGCTCACAGCAACTTCAAACTCTTAGGCTTAAGAGATCCTCTTGCCTCAGCCTCCCAAGTAGCTGAGACTACAGGCACTGGCCACAACACCTGGCTATTTTTTAGAGACAGAGTCTCGCTCTTGCTCAGGCTGGTCTTGAACTTGTGAGCTCAAGCAATCCACCCACCTTAGCCTCCCAGAGTGCTGGGAGCACCTGGCCCAGGAACATCATTATTTGAGTGACCTACTAAAACGGCAACTTATTAGCCAGAACAAAGATCAAATTATAAAACTAATAAGATCTCCTTGGAAATTTTTACATACATAAATTATACTTAGCCTATAATTACAGACATTAATACAAAATTTTTGTCCTTCAGATGTTTCCATGATAAAACTGAAATGAGAAAATGTTTCTTTAGTACCTTCTCTTGGTTAGCACGAATATATCTATACATAAATATACACACATAAAATCAATGCCAAAATATGTCAAGAAATTGTCATCTTAAATGAAAATGTCTTTTTTTTTGAGACATAGTCTTATTCTGTCACCCTGGGTACAGTGCCCTTGCATCCTGGCTCACAGCAACTCAAGAAATCCTCTTGGCTTGCAGCCTCCCAAGTAGCTGGAAAAACAGGTGTCTGCCACAATGCCCACCTAGTTCTTCTATGTTTAGTAGAGACAGCGTCTCTCTCTCAGGCTGGTCCCAAACTCCTGTGCTCTGGCAATCCACCCACCTTAGCCTCCCAGAGTGCTAGGGTTATAGGCATGAGCCACCACACTCAGCCTTAAGTCAAAATGTCTTTTCAGCATTTTATGTAATTATATTACTTTCAAGAAACATCAGGTCTAATTTGATAGAGATAGTGAAAAAAAAATAGATAAATCCTATTTAGAGGTGAAATTAAACAATATATTTCCCTTGATTCCACCACACATGGCACACTAATGACTGCTTCACTGGACTAAGAAATAGGAAGCTTAAGCACATGTCCTTGCCTGAGTATTGAGGATATATTTGAAATTGTCAAAAGATAAACAAATGGGCTCTTCATCCATAGCTCTGTGAGTAGGGTACCAGCCACGTACACCAAAGCTGGCGGGTTTGAACCCAGCCCAGGCCTGCTAAACAACAGTGACAACTACAACCAAAAAAAATAGCCGGGCATTGTGGCAGGTACCTGTAGTCCCAGCTCCATTGGAGGCTGAGGCAAGAGAATCACCTAAGCTCAAGAGTTTGAGGTTGCTGTGCGCTGTGACACCACAGCACTCTACCAAGGGCAATGTAGTGAGACTCTGTCTCAAAAAAAAAAAAAAAAAAGATAAATGAAATCACACAAGTCCAGACACCAGGAAATGGAGCACATGTATATGGTCTAAAATACTAAGTGCCCTGACTTTCAGATAATGCCTTTCTTTGTTATTTAAACTCCCACAAATATCTTCCCACACATCTTACTATACTTTTAAAATGGGTTAATTTTATAATCAGTTTAAAGTATTCAGGTAAACTCAAGTTGGGATGAAATCCCTGGAAGATAGTCCCATTTAAGAAGTAAATAGTACGTGTCCTTGATCTTGTAATTCTCAATGCAACTGTAAATTTAAATTCGGAGATCCAAGTCTAGGGAAATAAACTTGGGTATCCTCAGGACACAGACATCACTACCTCTTTTTGTTGTCAGGTGTCAAAAAAATTTTTGTCAATGGCTCAATGCCTGTGGCTCAACGGGCTAAGGTACCAGCCATGTACCTGAGCTGGCAGGTTCGAATCCAGCCCTGGCCTGCCAAACAATTGTGGCTGCAACCAAAAAATGGCCAGGTGTTGTGGCGGGCGCATGTAGTCCCAGCTACTTGGGAGACAGAGGCAGGAGACTCGCGTGAGCCCAGGAATTGGAGATTGCTGTAAGCTGTGATGCCACGGCACTCTACCCAGGGTAAGTTTGAGGCTCTGTCTCAAAATAAAAAAAAATAAAATTTTGTTAAGTTGTCCAATAAATGGGTATGTGAGGATTTAGAGAGGGCAACAATAATTCTACTTCATCTCATGACTCTTTTGTATCTTTCACCAAGTTTCTGTTCACTGAAATGTTTAACACAAACTCCTATCAGACTACTAGAAAATAGAAAACCACTTTCTAGTCTTGTCTGTTTAGTATCTTAGGCCCTTCTCTATGATTTTCTTTTAGTTGCTAGTCTAAATGTCACCTCATTTTAAGGGCAATTAAGTCTGAAAAAGAGCACTTAAAATCAATCATCGGAATAATACCACAGACAAAGCTTCTATCACATTGTGCTAAACTAAGTATTTTGTTTACATTGTCTCCCCCCACATTTGCATCCTCTCCTCCTTCCTTACCAGTCACTATGTATGTATTATTTATCTTTTTGTCTTGTCCATAATAATAAATATGTGCTTGCTGAACAAATGAATGAAAAGTTAGGAGGAAATAAGCAGCATGATTTTTCGAATATACAGCATACTACAGTGCTGTGTGCCATAAGCTGTTCTGAACACTAATTTTGTGAAATAGCTTCCATGTGCTGTGTCATTTCCTCTATATAGTCATTCCTATTATTTGAGAACAGGTCTCTTCCAGCTATGTTGTATGATAAGCACCATTATTCATTTTGTTTCCCTCACAATGCCAATCATCTAAAAGCAAACCAAACATCTAATTAATATACTTCAACTCCTTACAGTTATATAGCATACAATATACTATGGTAATGAAAATGCTGAGGACATTTATTTAAAGTTCAGCTTTTTTTTTGAGACTGAGCCTCAAGCTGTTGCCCTGGGTAGAGTGCTGTAACATCACAGCTCACAGCAACCTCCAACTCTTGGGCTTAAGCAATTCTCTTGCCTCAGCCTCCCAAGTAGCTGGTACTACAGGTGCCCACCACAATGCCTGGCTATTTTTTGGTTGTAGTTGTCATTGTTTGGCCAGCCCTGGCTGGATTTGAACCCACCAGCTCTGGTGTATGTGGCTGGCACCCTAGCCGCTTGAGCTACAGGTCTTGAGACAAAGTTCAGCTTTGAAGAGCACTTATATGGGAAAAAAAAAAAAAAAAACAGATTCACCAGAGATGTCTTTAAATGCGCACCTTCTTAAAATAATTAAAATATTATTTGTTTTTTAAAAAATAAAATTTGTATACATTTTAAGAATACATTCAAAGCTGGGCACAGTGGCTCACTCCTGTAATCTAGTATTTTGGGAGACTGAGGCAGGTAGATTGGTTCAGCTCAGGAATTTGAAACCAGCCTGAGTAAGAGTGAGCCCCCATTCTCTGCTAAAAATAGAAAAAAAAGCCTGGCATTGTGGTTGGAGCCTCTAGTCCAAACTACTCAGAAGGCTGAGGTAAGAGGATTGCTTAAGCCCAAGAATTTGAGGTTGCTCTGAGTTATGACGCTTAGACACTCTAACCAGGGTGATAGAGTGAGACTCCATCTCAAAAGAAAAAAAAAAAAAACAACATATATTCGTAAGAGAAGTACACTTGTCTTAAATGTCAGTCTTTGGTCTAAAACAGGCAGTTTAGTTGCAAGGACACAATTTATTCTCTTGTTCCTCAGCAGGATGTAGTTAGGTTTCCAATTAAGACCAAGATGGAAAACTAGCAATTAGAAGCAACTTTATCCAAGATTTTGACTTGTATTTCTTGCTCATATACTCAGTTAAGAGTTCTACTGCATGAACTTTTTTTTCAAGTTAAATAGAAAATACTTAGGGTTAGTCAAGAGTTTACAACTCCCACTTAAACTTTCCGTATGCCTAAAAAATATTATTTTCTGTTTTTCAACATGAAATTTAAAAATGCTATAATGAATCAGTTATAATTGGTGCCTACAAAATAGTACTTCATGTATATATATTTTTCAGTAATATCTTTTATGTCTGGGAAAATGGCACGATTCAAGTTATAGTTAAATCAAGATCAGAGAAAACAACTACCTTGATAGCCGGTGTTTCATCTTTCTGAAGATGATTTAGACAATTACTTCCATATCATACAGCACTACATCTTGGCATATATGAATGATACATGCTTCTTCAGGATTTACTAGGCAATTTTAGATATTATAGATTTAAGAGCACAAAAACATAACAGAAGACTCAGATCTCTTGGCCAAATAAAAAGTTTTCCTCTCAAAATAGTCTTATCTCTGCAGTGGAAATTTCGTACAAATTTCTAATTAGGCTCATTAACATTATTTGAAAAATATATGAAGTCAAAATTGGACAAGGAATCCAAGAGATTTTAAATCTTGGTGAGCCCTGCCATCAACACACAAAGTAAATGACATTGGTGAAGTCGCAGATTGTCCTTAGGCGTACATATTACTGATCCAAGCTCTCATAATTATCATAGGGCACACAAGTCCTGTGCAAATAACTGGAGTGCTTTATTGCTTACGTTTTCATCATTCATTTTACTTATAATTATAAGGTGTGTTTTGATACCTGTGATGAACATCTACAGTTACTTAACCAGTTTTGCTGCCTCTAAAAGTAATACAGAACAGGTACAATACTCAACATCTGATTGTACCTCATGCTACTTTTAATTTTAGAAGTCAGCATTCCTTATAACTCTACTTCTCCCTTGGGCATTAACATATTTAGATATTAGATAAATATCCTCTCTTCATAAATTTAGCAAAGTCTTGGCTTAATCCAGAAGTATTACTTACCCCTCTAGGTTTACATGTTATTTTAAGAATGCATCTTTTAATCCTTGTAATAACATTTGAGAAACTTAGCAAAAATTGTATCAGTATTTTAAAGGATGTTTTGGGAAGGAACTCAGCCCTTTTCTTAATCTTATACTTTTCAACAAAATCCAAAGTCCCTTGCTTTATGCCCTTTCACTTGAAGCATCTTTCATCGCTAAAAATAGCCTGCTAGCCAAACGTGTAACAGTTACCCAAATACATTGTCCCAAGTTGTACCCCAGGTACTGTTTATGTAAAAAATATGTGCTTGAGGCCTTGGTTCATATTGACATGCAAGAAAGACATACATATACCCCTTTATATTTATATAAAACAAGGGGAAGTACTTTTCTTCTCCAGGAAGAATTCCTCTGCCAAGGAGGCTCCATCCTTGAAGAATCATCAAAAGACAATGCCCACATAATAAGGGCTCTTGGTTTGTGATTAAATAATGACAACCACAAGTCACACTTGAGCTGGTTTAATTACAAAAATTTACACATAAATTCCCTAGCTAGCCAGATTTATTTGGTTATTCTAAATAGCTAATCTGCAACATACTACAATTATTTCTCTCATATATGACCAATATTTAAAAATTTTTAAACAAACATACTGTCACACAGAACCATACTTCTTCCTTACCATGTTGGGCCTGGGGGTTAGCTTCCACATGCCACCTCTCTGTCATCCTTTTCAATACACTGTGTGCTATGCAAATCATTAAAGAAACAAGCAAAAAAGTATTAAAAACAGTAATTCATATATTTTATTATAAAAGTGTGCTTTATTATAAGGAAAATTTAAATATAACCAACAATACTGAAAATAATGTAACTGGCATTTATAGCCTTGGTCGGAGTCCTTTATTAAACAGGCATTTGTTTGCTATTCCATGAACAGTTAACAATCAACTTATGCAACAAAAGATAACTTGAAAAAGAAAGAATACAGAAGATGAACCAGGAATTTGCAATTCTTTGTTGTCTTTTTGTTTAACAGATATAACTTTTAAAATAAAATATGGAATAGAAAACAAGTCATCTTCATGTAGAAAGTTCTCTTTTTCCTACAAGGTTTTGCAAAAACTTTAAACAGTGTTCTAAAAGGTGATTGAAGTTATATGTTACATACTGTATTTAGCTTCTTATATATACATTATCCAATTAACATTCTAATCACATTTTCATATACAAGTACAACCATAATCATTCTCTGGTAAGACTACACTAGCCACAAAATAATTTTACCCACGTGTATATATATTCTTTTGAAATGTTTCCCAAAATGCAGTTGCTCATTCAAAAGCAAACAACTGTTAGAATTAATGTTTCTAGACAGTGGGTGACAGGGCATAGAAATCATGTAGAAGTATATTGCTTTGGTTAAATATAATTAAATTCATCTTATGTGGCAGCATACTAAGCACATCAAGAACATCTAGGGTGGTGCCTATAGCTGAAGGAGTAGGGCACCAGCCCCATATACCGGAGGTGGTCAGTTCAAACCCAGCCCCAGCCAAAAACTGGGAAAAAAAAAAAAGAATATCTAGTAAGTTTGTGTTCATTCTGCACTGTTAGCTATGAGTCTACATTAAAGTAATGCTAAGGCCTAGTGGTGTATGTGGTATGAACAGAAATTCCTTTCATATGTATGTATGGTTTTGCTTATGAAAATTTACTTCCACCACCTTAGAGGAAGTTTTTAAGAATAAAAGAGACTAAAACAGAAACAAACACCTCACTGCCCGATCAATGAGATTGTGGTTGGCAACCATCATAAGGAAGAACAGAAACTGTGGGAGCAGATGTCTGCAAAGGACTGTGCTTCGTAGACCTTGAGAAAAGCAGAGAAATATCCCGTTGGCATGCGATAAGGATCCCCAACGTTTCTGATATAAGGAGGGACTTTTTAAAGTATAGGATCTTAGGCTAAAGAACACAAAACATGTCAAATTTAACAAGTTTAAAAGCTTTAAAAGAAAACTTGTGATATCAAATATCAAGATCAAATTTTTAAAGAATTGCAAAATGAAAAAAGGAAGCAGATAATATGCTTGATGAGGAAAAAACGCATTAATGATTTCGTATCTAAAAGCTCCTTTTCCTGATTATAATGACTAAATTGCCTGTCTTTAAAACCATTGCAATATGTAGGTTACTGACATTATGCCAAAGATGTCAAAATGTACTTTATTGCAAAAATATAAAAAGTTTTAAAATTGCATATGATGTTTTATACCATTTCACCAATAGACCAAGGCCAACACATAACTTATCAAGCCAGAAAAACTTTAAAACAAAAATGATTAAAATTTTACAATGTATAATGAGTTATAAAAAGAATGTGATGCCATGCTATGTAGCATGATTCATTGCCAAGTGCCCTCTTACATGGGGATAGTCACTAATATATCAATCTGAGTAAGTCAAACATATATAGCCTATGATAACATCCTTTAATTATCTTCTTAAACACAGATACTTTCAGTATGTTACAATCATTTGAATAAACCTTTCAGGCAAATAATTTTATGGAGTAGAAAGTCATTTTACCAGTGTGCTGATATTTTTATGAACTACTCTTTAAAAGTGATGTTAAAGCCTATTGACTATTAAATCACTACTGTTTATTGATACATTGTAAAGGTAAAAAAAGGAAAAAATCTGAAATCACAGAAAATGCTTGGCATCTACACAAACACATTCTCAGTGGACTAACCACTACTGTGTAATTTTGTCACTATACGTCTTCTTGTTCCATACTTTTGCTTCATGCAGTGGGTTCAACAATATCCATGTTTGTTCCAAACAGGGCAACTAATTGTTCTTCATAGGTGGCGATGTTCCTTTTCATAATTTCCATGCAAGGTCCCAAAAGCCTTTCAAATGCTTGCACATCCATGGCTAAGGAAAGAGGGGGATGAAAGAAAACCAGTGATATTCTTTACAAATCTGCAGAGTTTCTAAGTCATTTATGATACCCATTCAACAATGCAATGGTATTTTGTACTAAATATTACAAAAACACAAGAAAGAGCGTAACGACAAAATGTTCTGCTTCAACATGGAAGCAACCATGTTGCTTCTTGGGTCACGCTTTCAAGGCTCTCCACAATGTTACAGGCAAAGCTAAGTTGGTAGGAGGCTCTTAGTCTGAGAAAAGAATGAGGGATTATAATAGAAAGGCCTTGGAATTTTAAAAAATAAATCTTGATGTCTCCATCTTAGTAATATAAACTCCTCAAAGGTGGCAAGGGAGTTTTCTATCCTCTTTTTCCTCTTCAGGGTTTAAGATCCCATGCTGTGAAGGCCAAATGTTACCTATTATAATTTTTACTTTTGCAAACTATTGTCTATGCAATTCAAAATGGCAGCCAATACAATGCTTCTGTTGACTGCTATAAGTACTTGCCATATATCAGTTTGCTTGCCTGTCTCATGCATTTTAAAACTAAACTTATGGCTTGGTGCCTGTGGCTCAATGGTCTAAAGCGCCAGCCACATACACCTGAGCTGACGGGTTCAAATCCAGCCCGGGGTCGCCAAACAACAATGTCGGATGCAACCAAAAAATGGCCGGGCATCATGGCGGGCAACTGTAGTCCCAGGTACTTGGGAGGCGGAGGCAAGAGACTCACTTGAGCCCAGGAATTGGAGGTTGCTATGAGCTGTGATGCCACAGCACTCTATCCAGGGTGACAGCTTGAGGCTCTGTCTCAAAAAAAAAAAAAACCTAAACTTATAATGTACAAATTGAAAACATGATCACATTCTCTACCATAAAAGTGGGAATTAAAATGTCTTTTTTGCCTTTTAAATTTGCAAAGGTAAAAAAGAGGCAATGTTTGCAAGAATAGAGTGAATGGGCATTCTTGCTAGTAGCATGTGAACAGGTGCAAATAAAAGTGACACGGCAGCATATATCAAAAATCCTTTTTTAAAAAATACTTCTGAAAACTATAGCTAAGGAAAAATCTTATATATAGAAAGGCCTTTTCTGTACCAAAAAAAGCCCCCACCCCAAAACAGTTGGAGCCAAAACCCTAAAATATTTATTGGTAGGGAATGATTAAATAATTTATCATGTGTATATTTACCTAATAGAATGTTAAAACTTGATATAATAAGGAAATTCCTAAACTATAATGAATTTTAAAAGCTATATACAAAATTGTTTAACAATAAAAAACCAATGTAAGTAAAGAAAGACAAGAAGGGATTATAATAGTGGAAATCACTGAGTGATAGTGTGGGTGACTCTTTTTCTAAATTTTCTGTATTTCTCAGATTTTCTTTAATGTGAATGTAATAATTTATTATGGAAAGGTATTAAAAGAATTTCACTCACATCAGTTTACTCTTACTGTCTCATAGCTCCACTTGGGGAAACCACCTGTCAGTTTCTATTTGTCATCTCTTCTGTTCAAGTATAGCACTTAGTTAATATACTTGTTTACAATTTTTTAAAAAGAGACTTCTCTGGGAAACTGTGAAGATCCCTGAAAAATCTTAAAAACACTGAAAAAAATTTCACTGTATTGAATTGTGGATAAAGAGCGCAGAGAAGCTAATTACCATGGAATCAATTTTTTTAAAGAAAATGCCATCCATATTGTGACCTCCTGAATTATAATCTTCATTATTAAAGCAACTAATTTCTCAGATAGAAATCTCAAATATATATAGATGTCTTCTGGCTGAAGATGGCCTTTCTGCCAAACTGCTTTGGAGGAAGACAGTTAATAAACAGCTGAACAAGAAAGAACATTTGTGCTTTGATAAACCTGAACTTTCGTGCTCTGTTCAGATGAGTAAGGATTCTCACAAACATTCCAACTTTCCCCACAAATCTTAATAATAGACTTTTTATTTTAAAAAAAATTTTTAGCCTTCTCTTCTGAGGAACATAACACACATTGTTTATTAGACACATTAGATACAAAAAGTTGGTACTTGGAATTCTATCTTTAGTGACTATTACTGGGCCAGGCACAGTGGCTCGTGCCTGTAATCCTAGCATTCTGGGAGGCCGAGGCAGTGGACTGCTTGACTTCAGGAGTTCGAAACCAACCTGAGCCAGAGCAAGACCTCTTCTCTAAAAATAGCCAGGCACTGTGGCAGTTGCCTGTAGTCTCCGCAACTTGGGAGGCTGAGGCAAAAGGATCACTTTAGCCCAAGAGTTTGAGTTTGCTATGAGATATAACACCCTGGCACGCAACCCCCAGATAACAAAGTGAGACTCTGTCTCAAATTAAAAAAAAAAAAAAAAAAAAAGGCAGACGCCTGTGGTCCCTACTACTCGGGAGGCTGAGGCAAGAGAGTCGCCTAAGCCCAATAGTTGGAGGTTACTGTGAGCTGTGTGACACCATGGCACTCTACCAAGGGCGATAAAGTGAGAATCTGTCTCTAAAACAAAAAAAAAAGTCGTATATAGTCTGAGCACGGTGGCTCACCCCTGTAATCCTAGCACTCTGGGAGGCCAAGGCGGGTAGATTGCTTAGATTGCTTGAGCTGAGGAGTTAGAGACCAGACTGAGCAAGAATGAGACCCCATCTCTTCTAAAAATAGAAAAACTGAGGCAAGATAACCACTTGAACCCCACAGCTTGAGGCTGTTGTGAGCTATGATGCCACAGCACTCTACTGAGGACAACAAACTGAGATGACTGTCTCAAAAAAAAAAGTCACATACACAAAAGAACAAAATATATACAAACTTTCAAAGATAATAATGGCTCTCATAAATTGATTTTATAACAGAAGGAGTTCTAACCTTGTTACATGGGGACTACAAAACTTACAAACCCAGTAAAATGATCTGTACAACATGAACACATAAAATGCTGACATAATGATTTCAACCGGAACCGTGCGCATCATTAAGGTCCCTACCTAAACATTTGACAGTCCCAATGGCGTGTGCCGAAGCTGCTCGAGGCTTGTTAGTCACCAAGGCAAGTTCTCCAAAGTACTGTCCCCGCGAACACCGAGCAATTTCTACTGCACCATTCTCTTCCATTTCTGATTTACCCTGACAAGGTAATTGAAAATATTAAAATTTCTTCAACTTATGAAAAATAATCTTAAGCTCAGTATAATGTGAATGTCAAAAAGGAAATCTATCATTTTCCTTGCTAATATTATGTGGGGTTTTTAGAACTTAAGAATGCTTACCTTTCTTTTCATAGTAATTTTCACTTCTCCAGATTCTACAATGAAAAAAGAATCAGCCAAATCTCCCTAATAGAATAAAACAACAAAAATAGTGGGTGAAAATGCAAATTTATCTGCTAACAATCCCATTACCTATTAGACCCCTGAAATCAATTCAACTCCAATGTACAAATATTAGTCTAAAAAGTGAAAAACCCTGGGAACAACCTAAATTAGAGGTTACCACTGACAATTACATATTGATAGTAATGGTTGCATTTGCAAAAGCATTTGAAGTTTCTGGCTGGGGCTGGGTTTGAAGCCCCACCACCTCCGGCATATGGGGCCGGCGCCCTCCTCCTGAAAGCCACAGGCACAGCCCTGTGCAAAAGCATTTGAAATATACTCTCTACCACAGCATTTCTGCTAAAAGCCAAGAAAATGTAGCAAATAATACTAGGGTGGGAAATTTATCCAGGATAACAACATATACACTAAGAAATGGCAATACTGCTCTGTACCCCAGCAGTGTCCTCTGAGTCGTCAGGAATTATGTCTGCTGCTCCTGTATGCTTCAGGAAGAGCTAAAATGTGCACCTGTGTCCAGTGTCAGCCACTGGTGTGGTGAGCCAAGATAACACACTCACTCGCCAAGAGAAGGAAGCACCCAGATACAGTAGTAGGAAGCAGTAGCTGTGGGCCTTGACATCTTTACCATAATACAAATAAGTAAGAACCAAACTCTAAAATGCCAGTCTTCAACAATCCATCTCAAGCCTTTAAAAAGATTTCTAAAAGTATTGCCATTTCTAACCACATTCCATATTTTTGTTTTTATATTAACTCTACCTTGATTTCATATGATGTCTTCGAAATTAAATAATATAACATGGCAGAACAATAACAGTTACTGACTTTTCAGAGCATCCCAAAGAGATTCTAGAGAATCTTAGGTATTATGAAACTTCTTAGTACATATTTTTAAAAAAATTTTATGCATTTCTTTATTTGATTCTGTGGTTGATTTTACCTAAAACATTAGTGTCAGATTATATCACAAAAATGTTGAATTTAGATTTGCACAATATATAGTGCAGAAGTGTATTAAGTATTAATGCTTAAAAGACAACTAATATGTAAAAGTATCTTTAAGTATAGCATATTTCTTCTCAAGTTTTCCTAAAAGCTTTATATTAAATTTGTGTTTTGAATCACAGTACAAAGTTTGACAATTAAGTTCAGAATGTGCCACCGTGTGCTTATGGTGGCAGCACTGTGCACGCAGCTCAGTGAGGTTTAACACTAGTGTCTCACAGTGGGGGGGTTTGTCTCTCAACCTGCAGTGGTCTCTTGCTGAGTGGTGTTCACGATTGTTGTTGCCTGTTTTTGTGTGCTCTTGTGAGAATGTCTGAGCTTCAATTAGAGCAACAAACATTCGTAAATTTCTTGTTAAACTTGGGAAGAGCAGAAGTGAAATCAGTGATGTGTTAGTCCGAGTTATGGGGATCCTGCCATGAAAAAAAGAGCAGTGCACTAATGGATTAAATATTTTTCTGAGAGAGAAAGCATCGCTGATGAAGAAAGGTCAGGGAGGCCAGTAACAAGAAGAACTGATGAAAACAATGCAAACCTTTGTGGAATTACATGTCAAAATTGGTGGCAAACTGTGAGAAGCACAGCAGACCAAGTAAATATCGATAGAGAAACTGAAAATCTTGGCCAATAATTCATGGCTCCTGCATCATGGCAATGTACAAGCTCACATAGCACTATCTGTAAGGGAGTTTTTTTGCCAGTAAACAAATAACTGTATTGGAACACCATTCCTACTCACCTGATCTGGCCCCCAGTGACCTTTTTCTTTACCCAAAAATAAAGAAAATATTGAAAGGAAGACATTTTGATGGTATTCAAGACATCAAGGGTAATGCAACAGCAGCTTTAATGGCCATTCCAGAAAAAGAATTCTAAAACTGCTTTGAAGGGTGGACTAGGTGCTGACATTGATGCACAGCTTCCCAAGGGGAGGACTTCAAAGATGACCATAGTCATATTCAGCAAGGAGGTGTGTAGCACTTCTTCTGGGGTGAGTTCGCAACTTAATCGTCAGATCCCCATAACTCTACCAGCTGCTGTGCAATGTTGTCCTTGTCTGTTTTTAAAGCATGCCCTAAGTATTTGTAAAACTGGTGAAATCTGAATAAAGTTTGTGGATTATGCCAACATCAATTTCCTAGTTTTGAAATTATACAACGGTGATGCAAGATACACTGAAAGAAACTGGGTAAGGAGTACTTAGGACCTCTCAGTACTACTTTTGCAACTTCCTGTGAATCTATAATTATTTCCAAGTAAAACCTTAACAAAATCATTCAATACATGCTCTAGAGTCTATTTCATTACTGTTTACCAATTTATATGCACATAGCAGAACCTTAGCCTTGTTTTGACTCTACTTCTTCTCAACCTGACTGCACTGGTCTAATGATCTTTGTATCCATATAGTATGTGGAGGTAGGGGGATGACTGAGAGATTTGTTTATTTGCTTTCTAAATCTTTTCCTTGGTCTCACACACCTTAAATTTTGTATCACATTTAAAGGAAAAGATTTTATATTTGAAGACACAATATTTCAGATAAAGAGCCCACTAAAGTATAATACTACGACATAAAATTTTTATTAATAAAAATCCATTTAAGTCATTTGCTCAATGCTTCAAAAATATTATTAAGAAATAGAGTACAATCATCTCCATGCTTTACTTGTGAATTTCAACTGTCTTCACAAATCCTACTTTTTGGCAGCCTTATTCTGAGGTATATAGTATGTATTATTGGTTCCAACTGGGATCTTAGAAAAACATTAGGAGTTAAATAATACATTGGCCCACATTTATTGCTTGGAAGCCAACGTAAGTTTATGGTGCAGTGTGTTCCCTTCTTGGTGAATTTTATCAGGGAGTAGCCTTAGATGGTTTCACCATGATCTGATCATGCAAAACGCTACAATATCTTCCAGATCCTCATTAATCTCACGAAACACTCACTTGGATTTTTGTTTTAACAATGACATATTATTCTTTATATAGATGTGAATTTCATGTCATACCAATATAAATATAAAATTGCATACAAATATCAATATGTAGAAAACCATTGGATGGTTTAATACATATTCATTAAGAGAATTATATATATAAAAGTTTTCAAATAGCATAATGGCTATAAGGTAAACCATTTTTTTTATTAAGTTATATACACATAGATTATGAATACATTTATGGATATATGGGGTACACAGAAGTAATATTCATTTAATTCATCACTACATAGTAATTATAGAAACATATGAAAAGTTTATCAAGGTTTATAATGTATGAAAACCACCTGGAGTATAACCCTAAGCCATATAACTTTTTATTTTTTTGCAGTTTTTGGTGGGGGCCGGGTTTGAACCTGCCACCTCTGGTATATGGGACTGGCACCGTACTCACTGAGCCATAGGCGCCGCCTATATTACATTTTAAAAACGTTATACCTGAGCAATGATTTGTTCTCCATCGTTGTATACTTTGGTGCCTATCACATCTACTACTTTCAGGCGTTCAGAAACCTACAAAGAAAAAAAAGGAATATTAAATACAAGAAGATTGAGTAACCTTATCTACTTCAGAGGTTAAAAACTGGTAACCTATAGGCCAAATACATCAGTGTGTAGGTTGCACGTGCATTCATTATGTTAATTAAACTTCTACTATTTCAAAATAAATTTTTTATAAAAATTTGAATTTCCAGCTTCTCTTGAAAAACCAGAAGACTCAGCAACATAGCTTATACTTCACCTGGCAATGATAAAACTATAGGGGAACAGCAGCTGTTTCTTTAGATGGAATACACGTCTCCAATGCCAAAGTCTCTTCCTGGCTTGGTTTTCTTCTCTGTGTCACTTGGTTAGCTCTAAAGGCACTGGATTTCCAACCCCTGACCTATTTTTAATTAAAGAGATATGCTGCTGGAGAAAATTAACTATCTAACAAGCATTCTGTGATGTGGCCAGGATTTCTACCCGGCATAAATGACAATCCAACAGAGCATTAGAAAGGAAAAGCACTGCCATTTTGATATTTGCTATTTTCTAAAACGTTAAGGGTACATATATGTGCCCTCTCTTTAATGCCTTTCAAAATATTGCAAATATGAGACTAAAGTATCTAGAAAAATACTGAATTTAAGCAGCACCCATAGCTCAGTGGGTCGGGCACCGGCCACAAAATACACTGAGGCTGGCGGGTTTGAGCCCGGCCTGGGCCTGCTAAACAACAATGACAACTGCACCCAACCGGGCCTCGTGGTGGGCGCCTGTAGTCCCAGATACTTTGGAGGCTGAGGCAAGAGAATCACATAAGCCCAAGAGCTCGAGGTTGCTGTGAGCTGTGATGCCACAGCACTCTACTAACGGTGACATAATGAGACTCTATCTCAAAAAAACAAAAAAAATACTGAATTTAACAATGAAGTATGGGAAGTAAAGTTGAATTTTTAGAGTAACAACCCACTCTCTCTCATAGGTCTCTACCTGCAAAGCTAAAAACAGCTGGTCTCATTGAAAAAATAACATCTGGGCTAAGAACTTAAGGAGAAGTGGGGATGAACCACAGGGCTATGTAGGGGAACGCCTCAGACAGGTGGCAAGGACATTCTACCAAATGCATACTGCACGCCTGCAGTCAAGCGTGTCTGAGGGAGATGATGAGTGTGGGGAAGGGGAGCCAGGGATAAGGTGGTGCCCACAGGACTGCGCAGGCCTTAGAGGCTGAGTGAGGAGGGTCCTCAGCAGAAGAATGCCATGAGCTAGGTTTTCAAAGGATAATTCTGGAGGCTTCAATAAAGCAGGCAAGAGGTAATGATCACTCAAACAAAAGGTGATGGTAGCAAAACTGGTGAGAAATAATCAGATGCTAAATATATCCCAAAGAGGAGACAGGTAGGATTACTAACAGGTTGGACGTGGGGTGGGGCTGATGAGTTAGTTCTAACTCCAAGGTTTCTGGCCTCAGACACTGGAAGGATGGTGTTGCCATCTATGTGTGCTAACGCAGGAAGAGGGAAAAGGAGGAGACTGGGACGTGTTAGCTTTGAGGTATCTATTAGACATCCAAGAAGGGAGCTTAAATTTGCAGTTAGATAAACGAGTCTGGCATTCAACGGAGGGCCTTGCCCCGTGATGTCAATGTT
The DNA here is from genome assembly GCA_963573935.1 of Arctocebus calabarensis. Lineage (NCBI taxonomy): Eukaryota > Metazoa > Chordata > Mammalia > Primates > Lorisidae > Arctocebus > Arctocebus calabarensis. Next base: position 13,017 of record CAUYON010070583.1, on the reverse strand, counting down.
AGCAAGCATCAGCATTTAGGCAATACCGTGCTCAACTTACACGATAGTTTGACTTATGATTTGACCTTACAGTATTGTGAAAGCAATACACATTTGGTAGAAACCATACTTCAAGTACGCTACTCTCTAGTAATGCTGGACAGTGTCAGCGAGCCACCGTCTCCAGTCAGCCACGAGATCAGGGAGGCAAACAACAGATACTCTACTACAGCAGCACTAAGTTGCCAGATGATTTTGCCCAGCTAATGTAAGCGCTGTAAGAATGTTTCAGGTTAGGTGTATTAAATGTATTTCAATTTCTTTTCTTTTTTTTTTTTAAACAGAGTCTCACTATGTCCCACCCTTGGTAGAGTACAGTGATGTCACAGCTCACAGCAACCTCAAACTCTTGGGCTTAAGCGATTCTCTTGCCTCAGCCTCCCAAGTAGCTGGGACTACAGATTCTTACCATGCCTACTACAATGCCTGGCTATTTTCTTGTTATTGTTGTCACTGTTGTTTAGTAGGCCCTGGCCTAGTTTGAACCCACCAGCCCTGGCGCACTGGTCAGGGCCCTAATCACTGTGCCACAAGGTGCCAAACCAACTTAAGATATTTTCAACTTACAATGAGTTTATCAGGTCATAAATCCACTATAAGTCAAGGAGCAACTCTATCTAAAGCCATGAGATTTGACATAGTCACCAAGTAAATATGTGTAGTCTGAAAAGAGAAGAGGCCAGAGATAGAGGCCTCTTCAATGCTAGTTTTAAGGGAAATGAGAAAAGGAATAAACAATGGCCAGCAAGGTCATTTCCTTTAAAGATGTAACTCGTGGCTCTGGCCTACATTTATGTGATTATTTTAATCCTGCCATTTAAATAAAGACCACATATAAATTTGCTATCAATGCTGAGGAGTATATTACTTTTAAATAACAAAACAAATGCAGTCAAAGGTACTGAAATAAGAACTGAGTTATAATTGCACCAATGTACACAATTATGATTTAATAAAAATTAAAAAAAAAGAACTGAGTTATAAATTCTAACACTACCACTTGATGTTTTCAAATGAAAATAGAGTTTTTTTTATTTAGAGAAACTTTTCTATAGAACTAAATACTCCAGCAAAACAGAAGCTTTTACAACAAATGAATATAAAAGCACACTTACCTCCAAAGATTTAAGAAATGGCAGTGACTCAATAAAGCTTTCGTACATTTTCCTCTTTTTGGCATTATTTTTTACAATTATTCTCCTGAAGGTTACCCTATCCTAAAGGTAAAATATCAAATACAAATACAGTTAAAAGGTAGGGAAGATTGGAACAAATAGTTTTATTTTATTCCCTAACCAAAACAATGAAGACCTTGAAATAAAAAATTAACTTTTAATCTTTATTAAAAGATTAATAATTAAATGCAACTCATTCCATATGCTTATGTTTTTTTATATGCTTATGTTTTTAAGCACAAAATATAATATACAACCACATAAAATATTACTTTCATTTTTTATTTTATTTTATTTTTTTTGAGACAGAGCCTCAAGCTGTTACCCTGGTATCACAGCTCACAGCAACCTCCAATTCCTGGGCTCGAGCGAGTCTCCTGCCTCCGCCTCCCAAGTAGCTTGGACTACAGGCGCCCGCCACAACACCCGGCCTTTTTTTTTTTTTTTTTTTTGGTTGCAGCCATCATTGTTGTTTGGCGGGCTCAGGCTGGATTCGAACCCACCAGCTCAGGTGTACGTGGCTGGCGCCTTAGCCCTTTGAGCCACAGGCGCCGAGCCTATTTTCATTTTTTAAAAAGGGGCCATCTGTTTTATTTGTAACAGAAGTCCCGTATGTTCAGCTGCACCCACAAGGAGGCGCTGCCATACCATTAAAAAAATACATCACTGCACTGCATCCTTCCTACTGTGGATGGCAGCCCTTGAGTTGAAAATCAATTAGGTGGGATGTAACCAATATTTTTATAAAAAATAAAGTAGAACAGAAAATTTCACAGCACATTTCTCATAATAAAGTTATTGTTTTCTTAAATTTTTCAGTCATACACAAATGTACTGAGTGTGATGTTGCTAATGTGTTTCTTAATCTAGGCTGAATTTTAAAACCTGAAAAACATTATTAGAAAATTTTTTTAAATCATAAAGCAATTACAATGTAAGAGAGCTTGATAAATTATATACTCTAGGTCCTTTTTTCATATCCATCATATATCAGAATTTTCTTTTTAATTATGTGAAGGCACAGAGAAACTATCTTCTAGAGTAAGAGTCTAATTTCAATGTTTATCATGTTCATTAGCCTAAAATGTTCCTATTTATGTTTATATTACATAACCTCAAAAACAGTGAACTCAATTAAGAAACTGGGAAAATTTTTAAGGATAACAGCTCAAAAAAACGATTTTCCTAAAAATTTTACTTTGAAAAATTTCTCATAAAACATTATTTTAATCCTTAAAGGCCCCATAACTACTTAGTTTGACATTCATCAATAAATAATGCCATCATTTTAATAAAATAAAAATTGGGACACGTTATGTAATAAGTCACTATGCCAACATACAGGGTAGCCATAAAGTTCATGTGTAATTTAAAACTGTATGCAATTCCACACAAACACAATTTTAAATCACACATAAACTTTATGGCTACCCTGTAATAAGTCTAAATTTAAAAGAACTAGATACAGTGGAGAAGAATGCCAGTGTGGACGTTAAGTCTCTAGGTATGACAGAATGCATGCCTCCCCCCACTCCAATTCACATGTTAAAATCCTAACCCCCTAACACAATGGTATTAGGCAGTGAGGCCTTTGGGAGATGATTATGTCGTGAGAATGGAGCCTCACGAATGCTATTAGTGGTCTCATAAAAACTGAGCCCTCTCCCACTTCTATCGTGGGAGAGCACAGAAGATGCCATCTGTCAGCCAGGAAGTAGACCCTCACCAGACACCAATCCTTCCTCTGAGCCTTATCTTCAACTTCTTAGCCTCCAGAACTGTGAGAAATAAATGTTTGTTGTTTAAGCCACCCACTGTATGACAGTTTATCACAGCAGCCCAAAGAACTAAGACTCTAGGAAATTAAACATCTCGTTCCCCAATTTACTTTATTATAATTTTGGTATAGGCTATAATTTGGTCTTCTTATACTCTTATAAAGTTAAACAGAGAAAATTTTACAAGATAATTCACACAAATATTGCAATCAATTCCAATTTCTGGCTTTGCATCAGAATTATTTAAAACAATTTCTGAGATAAGTCTTTCTATGTAAGGCTCAATAGTCTATACTTCATAAAAGCTTCCCACAACCTAATTATATACCTGGTAAGAGGGTTTATAGGCAGAGTTTATTGCAAAACAGAGAAGACCCAAAATAGTTGAGCAATTTAGAAAGTAATCATAATGAGTTATATCTCTCAGGAAGAATTTTCTATTAGTGGCCTACCTCTTCACACCCTCTGTGACATATAAAATCCAGAATTTTAAATGCTTTCATTCCGAAGTCATTTCAGTAATCATTCTCTGAATTATCAGAATGGCCAGGCAGATCAGTTAATCCCCTAAGGCTAACAGTTACCAAGTATTATTTATAGAGTCAGTCTAATCTATGAAAGAGTTTTCTCTTGGGATTGGCTTATCTTTGCACTTATATGGCAGAGCCCCAGTCTGTTGACCTCAAAATAAAAATTACTTTTCTATTCAACTTTTCCTGAGAAGGAGTTAATTAGGCAAGTTGGACTTAAAAACCTGTTTTGAAATATTAATTATGTTAATTATTCTAATTATTTTTAAAAGCTAGTGTACTCATACAGGTACCCCAAAGTGATTACCACAAACTGCCCACTTTTATCAAGTCTGGTGACATGTATAAACTACTAAAAATCTCTGAAAATGATTAATCCTTCTTGTGATCTTAAATGTTGCACGCAATGGGAAATTCTGAGCCTCATTATACTTAATTATGGTTTCTACCAGGGCTGAAAACCATCCATATTCAAAGAGGCCAACCTGCAAAATATTTAATCTTATTCTTTCTTCTGCAAGAAGAAAGCTTCTTTTACTGTGTGACAATCTGACCCTAGCTGGCAACCCCATTTGGGGTGACTAACAAAATTATAATTTCCTTAATAAAACAGATCATGGTAGACACTAGATTTATCCCACCACTTTGATGACAGGCAAAGCACTGGTTTGGAGGTTTTTCTTTGCTCGCTTTGGTTATTCAAATCTTTAACAGCCCTTAAAACACTTCAGATGAATTTCCTTCCATCTGAAACAATGCCAATTTTTCTTCTATTACTTAAAAAAGTGACTCATCACAATTTTTAATAAGGATACAGTAACTGCCTGGTCCTAATGAAATGTAAAATGTTTTGTTTCTCTAATCAAGAGATACCTTCGTCAGCTGAATCCACTTCAGAGTCAAACGCTGAATTGTACCTAAATAACATGTGACTTATATGTTTTAAATAGTAGTCCTTGGAAGTAAGACTGTTAACCAACTTCATATTTATTTCAACCTCTTTCCCTTCCACCAAAGGATTTGAGAGAAATAACCTAACAAATGCACATCAAAACAATAGGGTGGGTTGTTTTCAACAATTTACAAAGACTTCCCTTGCAAACATGCCCGTAAATGAGTTCCGCTTAAATGGTCTGACATCAAGCAGTACTGGTACTTATGAGAAATGCAGATTCACAAGCCTCCCCTTAGACCCAATGAGTCAAAATGTGCATCTCCCAAAACCATTGTTAGTAGTACTGAATAACTGCATCCTATCATGTGTGGAAAGAATTTCCCTCACTGCCCCTTTACCCTTGCCCACATTTATCTTTAAATCAACTTTTAAGTCTTATAGAAATTTAAAAGTACTAATGCCCAGGTCACACTACTGGAGATGCTAATTAAATCTGCCTGTAGCAGGTTCTAGGCAAAAGGGTTTTTTTGGGTTTTTTGTTTGTTTTTGTAGAGACAGCGTTTCACTTTATGGCCCTTGGTGGAGTGCCATGGCATCACGTAGCTCACAGCAACCTCCAACTCCCGGGCCTAGGCGATTCTCTTGCCTCAGCCTCCCAAGTAGGTGGGACTACAGCTGCCCACCACAACGCCCGGCTATTTTTTTGTTGCAGTTTAGCCAGGCCGGGTTTGAACCTGTCACCCTGGGTATATGGGGCCAGCGCCCTACTGACTGAGACACAGGCTCCAACCCAAAGGGCTTTGTTTTAATACCCCAGGTAATTCTGATGTGCAGAAATGTGAGAACCACTGATGCCAAGTATTTCTTTTCTACATAGCTGCTTTTAAATGCAGACTTGTTACAAATCAATTTATACACCCAAGAGAATCAGTTTATGTCAGTTTCTCAAACTCTAGCACGTATCAGAATCACCTGCACGGCTTGTTCAAACCCAGAATACTGACCCCCATCTCCAGAATTTGTGATCCAGGAGGTCAGAATCAGCAAGTGGGGCCCCAGAATTGGTATTTCTAACAAGTTCCCAGGTGATATGGGTGCTACTGCTCAGTGGACCACACTCCAGGAACCATCAATTTATCAGATTGTAATACTGTACTTACCTCCAAAAGCTATCTGAGAAAAGGAATGAAAGGGTCTGCAGGCGTGTGTGTTAGAGGGGGCTTATCTGGAAGAGTGGCTAAGACGGAACGTTTTAAATGTTCCAGCAGGTCCTGAGCTCATCACTTGACTGGAAGACTGAGGGAAAGGATATGGAGACGTGACTCGGCTCACCTGTGATGCCCCACAGCCTCCAGTCATTACATAATAAATCCCCTGATGATTAAGGATCCCTATTAGAATTAAAATACTGTATGACTTAGCTGTCGTCATAACAATTGTTACAAATGACAACATTCGGGTCAAATAAACATAAACATCTCACTCACCAAACCCCATAGAGCGCCAGGAGAGGTAGCAGTGATTGTAGCTGCTCTGGGTGTGTTGTACATTAAGGCCAGTTCACCAAAGCTCCCACGATTGTCATAATTACCAACACATCTTCCAACACCATCGCATTTTACATAAATATCAAACGTTCCTCTGTTGGGCATAGTAAATTAGAGGGAAAAGTAATTAAAGTAAAATCTCATTAACATTTCAGAATAGAGCCTTGTGCAATAAAACCTGATTTCTAGCCTATCAATCAATTCCCCCAATGACAAGTAATAAAAGGGCATCAATCTGTTCCAGACCACGTGCCTGACGGGGAAAAGGGAACTAAACAATAAAAACTTAAGATAGCACAATAAATGATAAAAATATAACCAACCATACATGCATAGAAAATAATGATTGTCATTATTTTCTCAAAGCACAAGAATAGTGAGGGATTCCAGGAACATTCACTACCTAAGTCTTTGTTTCTAACTGAACATGTACTCCTTTTGTGATCAGATGAAAATAACTATTTTTTTTTTAAATGAAAGTACAGCAATTCAGTTAGCCAATACTCATCAAAACTCATGAGGGTCTTCTGACAACTATAGTAGGGGTTGGCAAACTACAGCTCACAGACTGGCTGCCCGCTTTTGTAAATATAAATTTCTCTGGAAATACATTACTATGGCTGGTTTTGTGCTCTGGCAGCAGAACACAGAGGCCATCCTGGTCTGCAAAGGTTAAAATAGTTACTTTCCAGCCCTTTACTTTAGATCAGCGGTTCTCAGCCTGTGGGTCGCAGCCCACGAGGACTGTATTAAAGGGTCTCAGCATTAGGAAGATTGAGAACCACTGCTTTAGATCAACCACTAATCCAAAATTAAAAAGTAAAAATTCAGAATAAACCTGGCCCTGATCTTTTTACAGTTTTTCCATGCTTATCTTTTACCAGAGGTTATTTTTCTAGGCAAATTAAGACTCAGTCACATATTATCCAGACCCTGTATTTATATAAACGACATGCTTCCTGTACAGGACTGTCTTTCCACATACTGCATTCTATCAGGGAGAACCTGACTTCAAGGCTTGTTAAAGCATCGGTAAGGGCAGACAGAAAAAATCTTTGGCTTTATTCTGTTCACTAAACCCTAACAAAGACAAAAGGAAGGTAAAGGTGGCAAAAAGGGAGTAGTATTTAAGATTAGAAAAGGATTAGCAATGATAAAGACATAGTTAAGAGGAGAAAAATAATACACAAACTATACTGACAAGAAAGAAAATAATTGAATTTTAATGCAATGCATGGCTAAAAGGATTATTTCAAGGATATCTTCTAGAATTTGTTCCATGGACAATTATATTTCAAGTACAGGTATTTCTTATCCTCCAAATGCTTGGAAAAGTATCTCAAATTTTAGAAAGGTTTGGTTTTAGTATTTGCGGATATGTAATGAGATGACCTTGGGAACGGAACCCAAATATAAACACAAAATTTGTTTACATTTCATATATTACTTTACACACATAAAAATATAACCAACCCCCATAGCCTGAAGGTAATTTTATACAATATTTTTAATAATTTTGTGCATGAAACAAAGTGTGTGCACTTTGAACAATCAGAAAGCAAAGGTGGCTCGATGCCCCTAGCACAGGGGTTACGGCACCGGCCACATGCACCAAGGCTGGTGGGTTCAAACCCGGCTTGGGGCCAGCTAAACAATAATGACAACTGCAACAAAAAAATAGCCAGGTTTTGTGTCAGGCACCTGCAGTCCCAGCTACTTGGGAGGCTGAGGCAAGAGAATCGCTTAAGCCCAAGAGTTTGAGGTTGCTGTGAGCTGTGATGCCCCAGCTCTCTACCGAGGGTGACATAGTAATACTGTCTCAATTAAAAAAAAAAAAAAAGAAAGAAAGAAAGGGTGTCATTATCTCAGCCACATATGTGGACAACCTGGTTGTTGAGCATTTCATCATTCCTGACTCTGAATTTATATGCTGCTGATCAGCAATCATTTTCTTTTGCTTAATCATACATTAAGTACTTCATAGTAAAAAATAAGACATGCCATTAATACAGTTGAAAAAATAATGTGTTCAGGGTAGTTGGGCACAGTAATATCATCCGTACACCTGTATCAGCTTTAAACAGCAACAACAATGAAAGGCTTTCAGTCTCCTGCTAATGATGTTGTGTTTTGATCAGAAGGTTACTGTACACTGTCCAGCAACCCCCTTGGGGATGTGGTATAAACTGTACTATGTGCCTGTGTTTTGATGGCAACTCTTCAAAAGGTCAAGTATGGAATCTTCCACTTGTGGTATCATGCTGGCATTCAAAAAGTTTTGGATTTTGGAGCATTTTGGATTGTCAAATTAACAATGCTGTACAGATTAAACTCTTCTATTTATTCCTTTGTACTGAAAAATTTTTTCTATGCTTACTACTTTGCATAGGGTAAAATATACAATAAAATGTGCTGATAAGAAGTACTAGGTGCTACCAGTCCAGCTGAAATCACAGCAGTCTGAAGTCGTTCAAATGCCACGTGCTACTTTTTCAGACGGGTTTTTCCCCTAATAATGTGAGGCCTTGGGTAGTGCAGAGCCGCATGGCATGATGAACAGGGCCAGGAAAGGAGACCCACTTGTGGGCCAGCGCAGTGTAGATTATTTGGGTGCTCTTGACCATGTGCCATCACTTCTATGTGCCTGAGTGTTTTCATCTGTCACATGAGTGATTAGGATATAACTGAAAATGGAATGTACTATATACAAATAAAAAGCAGTTCTTAAGTCAGAAATACCCACTAAAAGATTGATAATACTATATTAGAATGGTGAGTTCTCATATGGCCCTACAATTAAACAAAAACAATTGGGTGAACTGCTGAGGTATTTCATTGATGAAAACCGTTAAAGATTTATATTCTAAGATAACTGGGCTTTTTCTATTTTAAAATCCTGGCTGATGCCTCAGGAATAGGTCACCGAGCACTAGGGCAGAGGGAATGGAGGAATCAGTGAAAACCCTTTTCTCAAAGAGCATGCATGACTCATATATGAAAGAGTCCACCCACAGAGCCAGGATCAAGAAATGAGGCTTCAGGTCACAGCAAGGTAATTTTTAGTAAAGCCCGTGAGTGGAATACAACTCTACCCAGATAGCAAATGGGAGATGAACTGCATTCCACACACAACATAGGGGTCAGGTATAACAGTTGTCTTAGGAACACTCCATTTCACTTTATAAAAGTGAAGAAATACTTACTTCAGACCACCCCCATTACATTTTAGGATTCATCTATTTATCACATAAGGCACTTTGCTCTTTGAGGACGTAAAACACAACTTAGATTTTCTGAAAATAGATATCCAATATAAATGCATGCCTTCTCATTTAAATAAATAATTTATCTGTAAAGTGTTTAAAAGACAAACATAATGCACGAACAACTTCTGGAAGGACACGCAAACTACTCATATACTGACTGAAGCAACAAGAAGACTTACTTTTCACATTATACCTCTCTAAAATATTTAAAATTTTCTTTTTTTAATTTTAACTTTTGATTTAGAAATATGGTCTCGCTTTATCACCCAGGCGGGGCTCAAGCAATCCTCCCACCTCACCCACTGAGACTGTAGGATGCCTGGCCCATGCTAGGCTAATTTATAATTATTTTTTTTAAGAGACAAGCTCTCACTTGTTACCCAGACTGGCTTCAAACACCTGGTCTTAAGCACTTCTCCAGCTATAGCCTCCCAAAATGTTGGTGCCACCACACTGGCCTATTTGAAACTTATGAGCATATTTTACTTTTACAGTTAATTAAAAAAAGAACCTTTATAAAAAAACATGTCACAGATTGAGTTCTTTCCATCTTAGATGCTGCATTATATTCTATTCTCACTGTAATAGGCATCTCTTATATACTAATGCTATTATACACTATCTTTCAAATCAAACTTAGCAAATGAGGATGTTCACATTAAGTAACAGATTTATAAACTCTACTAGCCAAAAGACTAACCTAGACTAACCCTCACCTATTAGTCTATAAACGATGCCCCTTTTCATAATCCACTGGTTTCACGGCATGTATTCACAACAGGTTTACAGTGCCTACTGTGTAATAATGAGAGTAAAGAGGCAACAGCAAATGTTATATATTAACTATCAGATATTAACAACAATAGCTGTATAAAACCATTGAGAATTTATACAAATTTCTTTAAACTTCAGTAATAAGACTAGGTCAAACTTACCTGTCAATTACATAAAAGTTGTCACCATCATCTCCTTGATCAATTACATGCTCGCCATCTTTGACCAATTTTTCAAACATGGCATCTAATACTTGAGACATCTGCTCCTATTTTTAAAAAATATAAGACATAATCTTTATGTTTATTCTAGAACATGTTTTCCTTTTTTTTAGAACATGTTTTCTTAAGTAACCATAATTGCGCTTTATATTTCTGTGAACAAGCTCAAGGAAATGGAAATATCATCATTGCCATTAAGTCTTGTCAGGAAAATACATAGTATTAAAAAAAAGAAAGAAAAATACGCAGTACAGCCTTTCTTACCACATACAAACAAGATGATTACATACTTGTTCTCATTCTGTATCTAAATGAAAGTAATTATAATTAGCCTCAGAATACTTACAACTATCACCACTTTAAAAAGAAAAATCACACCACCATATACCTGTGACATTACCAGGTTAGGAAAAAAACTGTTTCAAATTTCTTTTCCAGATACCTGTTATTAAAACTTCCCTGTATTAGTAATCACTAGAAATTATGTAGAAATCACCTAAATACTTAGTGAATTTAGATTGATCCTGACTCCAATCCTTCTTTTCAGTTTATCTCCAAAACCAAATAGAAAAACAACAAAAGCAAAACCAAAAATGACTGTGGCCAAGTATTTTGTCATTATTCTTTGTCACTAACTCTTTAAGAAGTAACTATTTTTTTGTATGTTTGTGGACCATTTGTCTATTTTTTCACAAAATTACTCTTCTTGTCTTCTGCCCACTTTTTAATGGTTTTTTTTTTCTGATTTGTTTTGAGTTCTTTGTACGTTCTGGGTTATCCATCCTTTGTCAGAGGTATACTTGGAGAATATTTTCTCCTGTTCTGAAGGCTGTCTATTCACCCCATTACTTCCTTTGTTGTACAAAAGCTTTTTAATTTCATTAAGTTCCATTTATTTATTTTTGTTGTTGCTATACTTGCCTTTTAGGGCCTTAGTCATAAATTCATTGCCTAGGCTGATGTCTGTAAGAGTTTTTCCTATGTTTTCTTCTAGAATTTTTAGTTCCATGCCTTATATTTAAGACTTTAATCCATCTTGAATTAACTTTTGTATATGGTGAGAAAAGTTTCATTCTTCAGCATGTGGCTATCCAATTTTCCCAGCACCATCCCTAATCATGAGGGAAGTGCAACTTAAAACTACAATGAGATGCTACTTTACCCCTTATTGGAATGGCCATTATTAAAAAGTTAAAAAATAATAGATATTGGCATGGATGCAGAGAGAAAGGAATGCTTATCCACTGTTAGTGGGACTGCAAATTAGTCCAGCCTCTATAGAAAACACATGGAGATTCCTCAAAGAAGTAACTGTAGTCCTAACATTCAATCCAACAATCTCACTACTGGGTATCTACCCAAGGGAAAAGAAATAATTTTATCAAAAAGACACCTGCATTCAAATGTTTACTGCAGCACAATTCACAATTGCAAAGATACAGAATCAACCCAAGTGCCCATCAATTAATGAGTGGGTAAAGAAAATGTGATATGTAAGTATACCATCAAGTATTAGTCAGCCACAAAAAGTAATGAAAAAATATCATTTGGAGCAATGTGGAGGGAACTGAGGCCATTATCCTAAGAGAAATATCTCAGGAATGAAAAACCAAACACCACGTGTTCTCACTAATAAGTGGCAGCTAACAAATGGGTACATAAGGACACAAATTAACACAAGGGACACAAGAAACCAAGAAGGGAGAAGGTTGGGAGGGTGAGTATAGGATAAAAAACTTGCCTGTTGGGTACAACAGCACTACTCCGGCAATGGGCACACAGGAAGTCCTGACTTAAACGTTACACAAGAAACACATGTAACAAAACATTTGCACCTCCTTAATATTTTAAAACAAAAAACAAATAAGATTTTTTTATTAAAGCAGCAATAACTGACCTTACAAATGCAGCTGTGCCAGAAACATCAAAACTATTACTTAATAACCATTGAATAAATGACATAAAATTTGAAGCTGCTTAAGTGTGGCTGACAAGCCTCACAGATAAACCTCAGCTAATGAGAATAAACTCGGGAGATGAAAGAAATCTTTCCTCAGAACAAATACGAGAACAATTTTAAGACCCTTCAATAGCCAGAACACATGGATATGGAAAAGTAGTGCAGTGTTACAATAACAAAAGATTTTATTTACAGTGCTATTTGTTCTGCCACTTACTACCTCTGAGCCCCTGGTCAAGACACTCCTCATGCATATATTAAAAAGGGTATAATACTAACTGCCTAGGCCCAAATCTATCATTATTATAATTAAATAATAAGTAAATTAAGGCATTGACAGATCACATGTGATTCTCTTCCTTTTAAGACTCCATTAGAATTCCACAGGGAAAACAAAGATATGAATCCACAACAGTCTACAGCACAGGAAGGGGCAGCCGACACCTGGGAGAGTTACAAAGCAAAGAGGTATAAGTCAAACGAGCAGATCAGAGGGCGCAGACGAGCCTGCAGCATGGAGGAGCTCACATGCCCTGCAGGGCACCAGGAGGCTCCAGATGGGAAATACCTGGTTCTGTCAGAGTGAGACTGAGGCACAAACCTGAAAAAAAGTGAACTGATTTAAAGTGCTTCCAGAGGCTCGGCACCTGTGGCTCAACGGGCTAAGGCGCCAGCCACGTACACCTGAGCTGGCAGGCTCGAATCCAGCCCCAGGACCCGCCAAACAACAATGACGGCTGCAACCAAAAAATGGCCGGGCGTTGTGGTGGGCGCCTGTAGTCCCAGCTACTTGGGAGGCGGAGGCAGGAGACTCGCTTGAGCCCAGGAATTG
>CAUYON010070580.1:0-12219 GCA_963573935.1 Arctocebus calabarensis | reverse complement strand
AGGTAAAGTCTCCATCTTTCTTTAAGGCTGCATAATATTCCATGGTGTACATATACCACAATTTATTAATCCATTCGTGGGTCGATGGGCACTTGGGCTTTTTCCATGACTTAGCAATTATGAATTGGACTGCAATAAACATTCTGGTACAAATATCTTTGTTATAATGTGATTTTTGATCTTCTGGATATATACCTAGTATAGGATCAAATGGCAGGTCTATTTTTAGATCTCTAAGTATTCTCCAAACATCTTTCCAAAAGGAACGTATTAGTTTGCATTCCCAGCAGCAATGTAGAAGTGTTCCCTTGTCTCTAGATCTACGCCAACATCTCTGGTGAAAGATGGTCACTTCATATTTGTTAAGGGCAATATTCAATATGATGAGATTTTGATTATTAATATTTATGCACTCAACCAAAATGCACCTCAATTTATAAGAGAAACTCTAACAGACATGAGCCACTTGATTTCCTCCAGCTCTATAGTAGTTGGAGATTTTAACACTCCTTTGGCAGTGTTGGATAGATCCTGCAATAAGAAGCTAAGCAAATAATTTTTTTTCTTTTTTTTATTAAATCATTGTTGTGTACATAAATTCAATCATGGGGTACAATGTGCTGGTTTTATATACAGTTTGAAATATTTTCATTGAACTAGTTGACATAGCTTTCATGGCATTTTCTTAGTTATTGTGTACAGACATTTAAATTCTACATTTAGTAAGTTTCACCTGTACCCTTCTAAGATACACCATAAGTGTGGACCCACCAATTACTCTCCCTCCACCCATCCTTCCCCCTCTCCTGCCCTCCCTTGCCCCTTTCCCCATATTCTTGTGCTGTAATCGGGTTATAGATTTAAACTTAACCATTCAACATTTTGATTTAACAGACATCTACAAAACATTTCATCCTAACAAAACTGAATACACATTCTTCTCATCAGCCCATGGAACATACTCCAAAATTGATCACATCTTAGGTCACAAATCTAACCTTAGCAAATTTAAAAGAATAGAAATTACTCCTTGCATCTTCTCGGACCATCATAGACTAAAAGTGGAACTCAGTAACAAGAGGGATCTGCATGTTCAAACAAAAACATATAAAGAATTCTTATAGCTCAACAATAAAAAGATGAATAACTCAATTTAAAAATTTAAAATAACCCAATAGGCAAAGGATAAGACTAGTCATTCTCCAAAAAGGAGACATACAAATTATGAATATTCATGTGAAAAGATGCTCAATGTTATTAGTCTGTAGGGAAATGCAAATAAAAAGCACAATGAGATGCCACTTGTTGTCTACTGTAGGATGGCCATATTTAAAAAGATAGACCATGCAGAGTATTAACAAAGATGTTGAGGAATTGAAACTTTCATACATTGTTGGAAGGAATGTATAATGGTGCAGTCATATTAGAAAACAGTTTGGTAGTTCCTCAAAAGATTAGACATAGAGTTATAATACGGCCAACCAATACCAACTCTAGTTATATGAGAGAATTGAAAACATGTTCACACAAGAGAACTTATACCTAAATATTCAGAGTTAATTGTAATAGCCACAAAGTAAAAACAACCAAAATATCTGTCAAGGGTGAATAGATTTTTAAAAAGAGATATAGCTATACAATGAAATATTATTTAATCATAAAAAGGAGGGAAATATTGATACATTCTGCCACATGGCTGAATCTTGAAAAAAATTTATATATATGTATTTATATTTATATGTTTATATTTATTTTATATATATATATATATATATATTTTTTTTTTTTTGCAGTTTTTGGCCAGGGCCGGGTTTGAACCCACCACCCCTCCACTATATGGGGCCGGTACCCTACTCCTTGAGCCATAGGCGCCACCGTAAATCTTGAAAATATTCTGCCAAGTGAAAGAAGCCAGACACACAAGGCCACATATTATATGATATGAAAGGTCCAGAATAAGCAAATGCATAGAGAGAGAAAGTAGATTAGTGCTTACCATGGGCTGCGGTGAGGAAAGAATGGGGACTTAATGGGCACCAGCTTTCCTTTAGGAGTGATGAAAATGTTCTGGAATTAGATAGTGGTGATGATTATAAAACTGGTATCAGTTTTATATATCAAAATCCAGGCTGGGTACAGTGGCTCACATCTGTAATCCCAGCACTTTGGGAGGCTGAGGTGGGAAGACTGCTTAAGCCCAGGAGTTGAGCCCAGATTGGGCAACACAGTGAGACCAAACCAAACAAATTTTAAAAATTAGCCAAGTGTGGTGGCACATGTCTGTAGTCCCAGTTACTCAGGACGCTGAAGTGGGAGGACTGATTGAGGCTGGGAGTTCTACGGAGCTATATTAGCATCACCACACTCTAGTCTGAGTGACAGAGTGAGACCCTGTCTCAATTAAAAACAAAACAAAGCAAAAACAGAAAAAAAAAAACACAGTGAATTGTATACTTTAAAGGGGTGAATTTTATGGTTTGTGAATTATCTCCCAATAAAAAATTACACTATTCAGAATAATAAAGCAGTTTTAACCAAATATCTAGAGAAAAAAAAGATTATTTGTAAGCACATATCACACAGAAATTACAAAAATACTATGCTCAAAATATTGGAAATTCTAATGAACTAGATTATTTTTATAGGAATCTATCTCCTTAAAGAGGACTTAAAGAAATAGGGAAAAAATAAAGGCACATGCATTAGCAAACAAAAATAAATAAAGTGGAAGATAAAAGAAGTAGAAAATCTGCATAGACTAAAAACCATAGCTGAATTTGAGATTGTTGCCAAAGAACTGTACCAAAAAAAGCATCAAGTCCATATTGTTTCATTGGTAGTTATTTTAAATTCAAATCTGCTGACATTTATAGATATACGCAGAGAAGAAAACTAATACTTATTGTGCTTTGGATTATGGATATAATTTTTTAAACTTTGTTTAAACAAATTGAAGGATAATCAAATCCAGTTGTACATTAAAAAAAAATAATACACTGCCCCCAAATACGGCATATTATAAGAATAGAAGGTCAATCCAACATTAAAAATCCACAATTATAACTAATCATATTAATATGTCAAAGATGGAAAACCATTTAAAACTCTTTGTAAGCCAGAGATAATTTTTATGGAATTTGATTTTTTAAATTACATCAAACCAAATGTCAGTATTATGTTTAATGGCAAAGCACTAAAAACATTATAATTAAAATCAGGAAGAAGGAAAAAAGGTCCCCAACTATCAATGTTATTTAATTTCATCATATAAGTGATGCAATTAGGTGATAAACTATAATAAAAGCATGAGTGATATTCAAATTATTTAACAAGGAATTTCATAATATAAATTAATACATACATTGAAAATATTAAAACTTGGTTCCTAAGGAAACAAAGCCCTATATTGCTATATATCATAAAATTGCTTGTCCATTACTAGAGCTTATAGTTAAAATTGCTCATCTAATTATTTTAGTAATTTCCAGACCATTTGTTGGTTTTTAGGAATTTTTGGTGCAATTTTTTTTTAATACAGCCATCACTAATTAAATGATTCTCTCTGAGGTGTAATCTGACACACAAACCACACCAAATTCCTCTAACGATGTGTTAATTGGTAGTCAGTGAATGACGTGGTAAATACATGTCTCTTAAGGTCAACAATATTGTTCATAGCACTGACTCATTTCTTAACTTCTGTTAAACTTACAGCAATTAATCTAAAATTTGTCCAGACTCTAAAATATTCAAATTTTCATGTCTTTAAAATTTCTATTATCAAATAAGGCACAAAATTGTTCACTATAATGTTGTTTTAATTACAAAAATCATCTCTCAGGCTTGGCACAGTGGCTCGCACCTATAATCCTAGCCGTCTGGGAGGCCAATACAGGAGGATAGCTTGAACTCAGGAGTTCAAGACCAGCCTAAGCAAGAGTGAGACCCCAGCATCTTAGCAAAAAATAGCCAGGTGTGACGGTGCATGCCGATATTCCCACCTACTTGGGAAGCCTGAGGCAGGAGGACCCCATCAACCCAGGACTTCAAGGTTTCATTGAGCTATGATGACCCCACTGCACTCCACCTGGGGCAACAAAGTGAGACTGTCTCAAAAACCAACAAACAAAACCAAAAATCATATATCAATCTTAATTTACTTTTGATCCATTTGGAGTGCCAAATAAAGGCCAAAACAACTACAATTATAAATCAAAGTACACAATTTAGTAAGGAAAACAAAATTTTTTTATTCTTTTGCTTTTGTCATTAAACAACAAATACATTTCTGATAATTTATCAAATGTATTTTCTCTTTGAATTAATACCTTATCTTATTTAAAGGGTGTATTTCTTTATATAAAATTTCCATTTTCCTTTAGTTTCATATGTTCAAACATTTAGAACTTTTACTGCATTAACCTGCCTGATATAATTAGTAAGATTTTCTATAATGCTAAAGATATTATTGATATTTTATTTTCTAAATTAACATAAAGTAAATTTTTAATGGGTAAATTTACATAAAGTACATTTTTCTAAATGTTGGCTCTCATTACACTATTTTTGTTAAACTAATAAACTTGATATAATTTTCAAACTGCTTTTGTAATAGTAGCATTATAGACTGCCCATCACGGCCCAAGTATTCTAATTTTCAATGTTTCTGTTCCCAAATGTTCAGATATATTATTACATTTTTCTTGAAGCTATACGATTCATGATGATACATTAAAAGTTCATTGAGAAAACATTCATAATTACGTACTTGCTTTATGCATTTTTATTCCATCATTCAGGGATAATTAGATTCAGTGACTAAAACAGTGCCCAATTAAAACATTCAAAACATTCCTAAAATTTTGGCTAAAACTGTAAACTCTATCCCCAGCTTTTAACAGGCATTGCTTATACAAAATCTAATAAGATTTTCATGGAAATACCTCTCTTTGAAACCATTTTTCTCAGGTGTCAACAATAAATTTTGATGAATTATTTCAGATGCTATTTCTTCCTGTTTCATGAGATCAACAAAAACCATTAAATTATCTTCAAAGTCTTGAATTTCACATTTTAAGTAAATTATTAAAATGATTTTATATGAAGCAGTTGAGGTGTCCTTAATAATGTCTGAAATTTTACTGCCTTGATTTATATATTTTTCCAAAAAGTTGTTTTCTCATATTAGTAAATAAATATTTTTACAACAAGCAAGTCCATAATTTAGACTGTCATGAAAATCCCATATTAATAGTGCTCTCTTTTTGAAGTTCTATTAGTTATTTTAAGTCTGAGAATGCTTAATTATTTTTAAACGTACAGATGGTATTTTCTAGATGTTCTTCGTTTGCTTTATTGATATTCTGGTAAATTTTTTTTAGAAGTTTTGAGTTTCATATAAACTGATGTATAATGTTTTTATAATTTTTCTCATTGATGAGAGAAATTTTTCTTTATTTGAGCCATGAGTTTTAATAGACCGTAACTGCCATTCCAGTGAAATGTGGACATATAACCCTTTCAACTTTTAATTATAAAAGTTTTGAGGAGTCTTTGATCATCTGAGTAACATTACACACCAGTGGTACATAGTTGCTTGTATTATTTTCACTGAAATAGCCAAGTTGTTTTTCATTTCACCTATATGAACTGTTTGGTTTATTTTGCACCATTTCTTATACAGTATCAAAAGATGTGTCCGGGCTCGGCGCCTGTGGCTCAACGGGCTAAGGCGCCAGCCACGTACACCTGAGCTCGCAGGTTCGAATCCAGCCTGGACCCGCCAAACAACAATGGTGGCTGCAATCAAAAAATGGCCCGATGTTGTGGTGGGCGCCTGTAGTCCCAGCTACTTGGGAGGCAGAGGCAGGAGACTCGCTTGAGCTCAGGAATTGGAGGTTGCTGTGAGCTGTGATGGCACAGCACTCTATCCAGGGTGACAGCTTGAGGCTCTGACTCAAAAAAAAAAAAATGTGCCCGGTTCTGGTTTTGCATAATATCTAAAGCAATCCCTAGAATGATTCATTATTAATAGCATTTCTTCTTTGTTCTCCCACAGTCAGAAGATTCATGTTTATAATACTTAAGGAGAACATTAAGAAATGTATCTAAACTTTGCTGTATCTTCAATCTGTGTTTCACTTTTAATATTTTATTATCAAGTCTTGAATTTATAAACACCAAAGTGCTACATGACCACTATTTAAACAAAGAATTATAGCACATTAACCATAAGAACAAAGTAAAAACTAAACTACCATATTTAGAAGCAGGAGCAATCATGTAATTTGGACATAAATTGTAGGATCTTCCAAAGAAGGCTTTCTCAGACTTTTTGGCCTCAGAATATTTTTAAGGTGTTAAAAATTATTTAGGACACCTAAAGAATTTTTGTGTATATGGCTTATGTCTATCACTACTTACTATATTAAAAATTAAAAGAGAATTTAAAAATGTTTGCATTTAAGCAGTTAAAAATGATGACAATAAATGTACTGAATGTTGACATAAATAACATTTTTATGAAAGCAATTATACAGTGTGGCCATAAAGTTCATGTGCAATTTTAAATTGCACACTATTTTAAATTGCACAGGAACTTTATCGCTACTCAGTATTTTCCCCAAAATAAATATATATGTATAGATATAGATATATATAGTGAGAAAAGTGTCATTGTACTTTTTCAGATCTCTATAATGAGTGGCTTAAAGCAGTCACCTGTCTTCTGAGATCTGCATTCATTCTGTTGTGATATGTGGATCATTACGGTAGTTATGAGATACATAAAACTCAAGAAATGTAAAATTAGCGCAGATGGAAACAAACAAAGCCAATAAGTTGAACAAGTTGAAACTCGCGCAGGTGAGGCAGAAAGGATGCTGCTGACTGTGTTTCTAGAAGGCAAAATAATGGATCATAACACAGTCTCTCTCAAAATTTTCTTTTCTTTTTTTTTTTTTGAGACAGAGCCTCAAGCTGTCACCCTGGGTAGAGTGCTGTGGCATCACAGCTCACAGCAACCTCCAATTCCTGGGCTCAAGCGAGTCTCCTGTCTCTGCCTCCCAAGTAGCTGGGACTATAGGCCCCTGGGACACAACGCCCGGCCATTTTTTGGTAGCAGCCATCATTGTTGTTTGGCAGGCCCGGGCTGGATTCGAACTCGCCAGCCCAGGTGTACATGGCTGGCACCTTAGCCCATTGAGCCACAGGCGCTGAGCCCTGTCTCAAAATTTTCATAGTGACCCATATACCAACTCTGCAGAGAGTTATAGGTTTTTTGTTTTTTTTTTTTTTGAGGCAGAGTCTCACTTTGTCACCCACCATAGAGTACTGTGGCATCACAACTCACAGCAACCTTAAACTCTTGGGGTTAAGCAATTATCTAGCCTCAGCCTCCCAAGTAGCTGGGACTACAGGTGCCTGCCACAACACCCAGCTATTTTTAGAGACGAGGTCTCACTCTTACTCAGGCTGGTCTTGAACCCGCCATGGCCTCCCAGAGTGCTGGGATTACAGGCATGAGCCACCATGTCTGGCCTCATCAGTAAGACATTTTGAACCGTTAGGTAAATATATAAAGGAATAGTCATATAATCTTGAAATTGAAAAGATTCTTCTAAGCATAAAAATGAAAGATTTGGACACAAAATAATGACATACAAATAATGAGTAAAGTAAACAATAAAGAAAAAACTAATCAATAAGAAAAACTTGAGCATTACAACAGGAAAATAGACAGCTGCATACTTACGAATAAACACAGCCAGGAAGTAAGCAGAAGATAAGATGTTAACTCAGTTGTAATCAAAGAATAAACATAAAAGTAAAATATCAGTTTTTACCTACAGTGTTAGTCAAGACAAGAGTAAAAAGAACCCTATGGTCTATTGTGTCCCAGCTAGTGTGTAGAGAAAGGAAATGTTCATAATCTTTTATGCAGCAATTCTATATTTGATCGGAGAGGTTCATAGTAAAAAATGTTTAAAATGCTCTTAACAATATTGTCTCTATTTTTTTTTTTTTTTTTTTTGAGGCAGAGCCTCAAGCTGAAGCTGTTGCCCTGGGTAGAGTACTGCAACGTCACAGCTTACAGCAACCTCCAGCTCTTGGGCTTAGGTGATTCTCTTGCCTCAGCCTCCCAAGTAGCCAGTACTACAGGTGCCTACCACAACGCAGGCAATTTTTCTTTGTTGTTGTTGCAATTTGGCCAGAGCTGGGTTTGAACCGGCCACCCTCAGTACAAGGGGCCAACACCCTACTCGCTGGGCCACAGGTGCCACCCAATATTGTCTCTATTAATAAAAAATCATAAACAACATAAATGGTCAATAATATGAGTCTGGTATCTTCTATATATCACATAAGAAGGGTTTGATATATTCGTGTTACCACATGTAATAAAGGAGAGATATATTCAATGATGAAATATTACGCTATCACTGAATATGATATATATTTCTTGACTTGGAGACAGTTTCATAATACAATTTGATTAGTAAAAGTGCACCATTTCAGGCAGCATACAGAATCTGATTTCATTGTTTTTAAAAAGCATATTATTTACACATCTGCATTATATTATATTAATGCAGTGTAAGTGTAGAAAATATTTTGTCAGGTAGGCTTAAAGATGATTTTGCATTTTGCTCTTTTTGCTAA
Source organism: Arctocebus calabarensis (assembly GCA_963573935.1). Classification (NCBI taxonomy): domain Eukaryota; kingdom Metazoa; phylum Chordata; class Mammalia; order Primates; family Lorisidae; genus Arctocebus; species Arctocebus calabarensis. The sequence goes on along the minus strand of CAUYON010070580.1, from coordinate 3,558 downwards.
TCTGTATTTTTTCAACATTAGACATGGATTACATTTGTGATTTTATATATATAATATGAGTATATGCATATAAATATTACATATATACATTCATGTTGCTTAGTCTGCCGCCTGTCACATTTGGTCCTTAATACTTGAGACGCATGTGCTCTGTCAGCTCCACGTGGAGGGGAAGAGGGACTGGGCTCAGGACTGGCTCACGCTGTCACAGACTGATGTTGGGGGCCGACATAAATGCTACATATGCACAAAGAGAAAAGACTGTCACACTGCCTCCGTTTCTGGGGAGCTGGAGCTCACCCACGTGCACCCTTCTCAGGCTGGAAGGGAAGACTCCCCGACAAGCGAGGGAGTGTTGTGTGTGTTGAGTTGTCCCTTCTCATGGACCTGTGGTTCCTAGTCCTCTCTGCCAGAGGATCAGACACCAGTCCCTGAGAGTGTGGCCCCACACTGCCTGCTCACCCCTCTGATGCTGGCATTCTCCATTTCTGTGTTGACTGCCCACCATCCTCTTTTACAACGGACAGTGTCACCAAGAAGGGCAAATGTGATCACACTCAGCTCACAAGTCAAGCCTGCCATCCTCAACAAGCCCCTTTTTTGGAATATAGCAAACTGACATGTCACTCCCCCCCACCCCCATTATCATCTGCTTCCGGGGCCTGTGTTTTCCATCAGGCTTTTGCTCCACTAGCCCAGAAACCCACCAAGTCTGTATCTGAGGCCCTAGCATGTGGCGAGATTCGGTAAACCTGTTACTAATCCTTAGAAATTTGGAAAGAAATTTCATTTTGCCTGCTGTTCCCCAATACCATTCATTCATTCAAAGTGTTCATGAAGGAACATCTGTGCCCAACACTTGTTTGCCTAGATGGTACCCACCAAGAGCTAACAAAGACCTTGTCAGTGAATAGTGAGAAGTCTGAGCAACAGGGTTTTGGCATGGGTGGAGAAGGACGTGGCTGCCTTCCTCCTTCTCCTTCCTCCTGCCGCCCTCATCAAGAGGGGCAAGATAAGTGTTTGGACAGAGCGTTCCAAGAGTGCGAGATTGGGATATGACAGCTCAGACACTTAGAAGCTGTGCAACCTTGGGCATCAAACTTCACCTTTCTGAGTCTATTTCTTGGCCTGTAACCTTGGGGCTAATAAGTGCATATTTAACAGAATATTTTGATTATTACATGAAATAATGTATGTAAAGTTTATGAATCCAGGCTCCATAAGTGGAGATGTAGGTGTTACTGTGATTTTATTTGTGATTATGATATTGATTAGAGAAGGTACCTTTGGTAAGACTGAAGGATTTTGCCTCCACCACTGCCTGCCATTCCCTTTAACTGTCATGGTGACGCCAAGGCCCAGAGGAGATACAACTTGCCCAAGTTCACCCAGTGAGCATGTTGTCACGGCTCTGAAGACCCACATCTTCTGCCTCCCATGCCAACAACCTCCACAAGCCACATGATCCCTCTGAGGAAGGATTGAGCTTTTAATAAGAAATTTAAGTTCGAAGAAGAAGAGATTCCCCCACTCTCTCGTCTTGACTTGGTTTTCCCTGACACAACTGTCTGCACACCATCAGTGGATGGGGAAGACCAGCTGGTGTATTTGATGCATGTTTTACACTTGCTAATTCCACCTTAGCCACTGCACACTGGTCCACCCTGAACAGGCTCACCGAGAAGAGCTGGCAGAGTGGAGCTTGACTTAGAAGAAAGAAGCCTCTGGCTGGAAGTCTGCCATCACCCTTGTGTGGTTTATGAACACAGAGCACAGCACACTGGGGTGTCGAAATGCCAGGGCCTGCTCCCAGCAAAACTGCACCACCAGCTGGTAAGGATCAGCCCATTTCCCACTCTCTGAGGTTGTCACTCCAGTGTTTTCCTGTCCTATGAAAGGATGGTTCTGCAGAACACTCTGGGATAGAGGGTACCTGGGTCAGAAAAGTTTGGGAAGTAGTGTGAACCATATTTCTCTCCTGAAAATGCTTCCTGGAAATTGGCATAATAAAATTCATGAAAAATGCTCAGAAAGGGACCTGTCATCTCACATTTTCCAAATTTATTTGATCCCAAAATACAACTTTTTTGAAGTAAAAAATAACTACTAATAGCATGTTTGGCTCCTCACTTCTCTCTGGGGTCTGATGAAGTGTCGTGTCCTCAAAGAAGACCTCCCTGATCACCCTACCTAAAAAACACCCGATATCTCATTGTATCTTCACCTTGATTTCTGTTTCTTCATAGCACTTAAGAGATGACATGATGTGTGTTTTTATATCTATTTATCTGTTTATCATTTGTTTCCCTCCCTAGAATGTGAGGTCCATTGTGGAAAATTTTCTTTTTCACTGCTGTAGTACCAGTTTTGGGACATAGTTGGTCCAAATAGATGATGTTGAAAACAAACCTCCCTGCAAAAGAATTCAATGTCATGGAACTCAGTTTCCATGGATGTCAACCAAAAGATGATCTGGAATAATTTCTTTCTGTCAGACATGAATTTCTTAGTGAACTGGTGTAATTTTAGCGTGGTTGTGCAAATTAACATGAACTCTGTGAAATGGTAAATTAATACAGGCTGATAAAATTTAGCAAAAGTGAAAGTTGTAATCAAAATTGAAACAGAGAGACCAGATACAGTGGCTCACGTTTGTAACCCTAGAAGCTGGGAGGAGGCGGGTAGATTGCTTGAGCTCAGGAGGACGAGACCAGCCTGAGCAAGAGCGAAACCCCACCCCTAGTAAAAGTAGCCGGGCATTGCAGCAGGTGCCTGTAGTCCCAGCTACTCGGGAGGCTGAGAGAAGAGAATCACTTGAGCCCAAGAGTTTGAGGTTGCTGTGAGCTATCACACCACAGAACTCCACCCAGGGTGACAGAATGAGACTCTATCTCAAACAAACAAAAAAAAAAGAAAGAAAGAAAGAAAGAAAAAATTGAAACAGAAATACAGACATCTGCCATCATCAGAAGTAATATCTGGATATACTTGCCTTTCACCTCTCATTTATCCAGTCCTTACTCTGTGCCAGACAATAGACTAATCATGAAGCATGTATCTCCGTTAAACCACTTTGTGAGGAGGAGATTATTGTGTCTACTTTGTAGATGAGGAAAAAGTTTCAAAGGGTTTAAGCAAGTTCCAGAAAGAGAATGGATTATCCTAGCAACTATACGGAGTTTTCCAATCTGTGAACACAGATGACTCTTAATTTATTTACCTCTCCTTTAATTTCTCTCAGCAATGTTTTCAAGTTGTTAATATACATATCTAGCACTTCATTTGTTAAATGTAAGTATTTTATTGCAAATGGAATCATTGACTTGGCTTGTATGTTGTTAGTATAGAGAAATATATCTCATTCTTCTTTATTAATCGTGTATCCTGTAAACTTCCTCAATTTTTTCTTTCTTTTTTTTTTTTTTTTGAGACAGAGCCTCAAGCTGTCACCCTGGATAGAGTGCTGTGACTTCACAGCTCACAGCAACATCCAATTCCTGGGCTCAAGCGAGTCTCCTGTCTCTGCCTCCCAAGTAGCTGGGACTACAGGCGCCTGCC
>CAUYON010070579.1:0-24246 GCA_963573935.1 Arctocebus calabarensis | reverse complement strand
ACATTCTTCTTAGCAAAGTATCTCAAGAATGGAAGAAAAAGTATCCAATGTATACAGCCCTACTATGAAGCTAAATTATAGCTTTCATATGTAGGCTATAACCCAATTATAGCACAAGAATATGGGGAAAGGGGTAAGGGAGGAAAGGGGGAGAGAGGGGAGGGTGGCTGGAGAGAGGGTAAATGGTGGGATCACACTTAAGGTGCATCTTAGAAGGGACAGGTGAGACCTACTAAATGCAGAACACAAATGTTTTCACATAATAAACAAGAAAATCTCATGAAGGTTATGTCAAACAATTGGATGAAAATATTTCAGATTGTATATGAAGCCCACACACTATACCCCATGATTGCACTAATGTACATAGCTATGATTCAACAAATAAAAAAAGAAAGAAAGAGAGAGAGAGAAAAAGAAAGAAAAATCTCAAAATTGCAAGCTACTGGTACTAATACCTGAGTTGAGCAAAATTAAAGACAGAGATAAAGGTAAAAAAAAATAAAAATTTTAAAAAATTATTGTATTTCTAAATACCATCAGCCAGAAATGGAAATTGTAAAAATGATCATTTACATTAGCATCAGAAATATAATATTTAGGGATAAAGCTGGCAAAAATATATACAAGATAAGTACACTGAAATCAACAAAACACTGCTGAGAAAAATTAAAGAGTCCTATACATATAGAGTTAAGGTTTGTACATGAAAACTCAATATTGTCAATTCTCCCTCAAATTAATGCATAGATTCAAAACAATACATATTAAACTAATAGCAGGCTCTTCTGTATAAACTGACAAGCTGATTCTAAAATTCACATAGAAAAGTACTTCAAGGAGCCAAATAACTTTGTAAAAGAACAAAGTTCAAAGCCTAGCTCTGATTTTAAGGATTATCATAAAACTACCATATTAGTAAATGTGGTACCAGCATCAACATAAGAAACATATTCATGGAACAGAATACAGCACCTAAAAACAAACCTACAAATATATGAACGAATTATTTTTTACAAAGGCAGTTCAGTAGAAAAACGAGAATGTTCTCTTTGAAAAAAGATACAGAAATAACTGGATATATACATAAATATGCTAAAAAAAATTTATCCACACTTCTCAGCATATATAAAATTAAGTCAAAACGTATTACACACTTAAAAATAAAACTAAAACTACAAAACTCTAGAAGAAACATGGGAGGATATATTCATGACCTTGGGCTAACCAAAGATTTCTTAGATAGAACACCAAAAGAAAAAATTGCTAAAATAAAATTCATCAAAATTAAAAATTTCTTCCATCCAAAAGACAATGTAGCGGCTCGGCACCTGTGGCTCAACGGGCTAAGGTGCCAGCCACGTACACCTGAGCTGCCAGGTTCGAATCCAGCCCAGGCCCGCCAAACAACAATGATGGCTGCAACCAAAAAATGGCCCGGCGTTGTGGCGGGCGCCTATAGTCCCAGCTACTTGGGAGGCGGAGGCAAGAGACTCGCTTGAGCCCAGGAATTGGAGGTTGCTGTTAGCTGTGATGCTACAGCACTCTATCCAGGGTGACAGCTTGAGACTCTGTCTCAAAAAAAAAAAAAAAAAAAGACACTGTAGAAAAAGGGTAAGCTTCAGATTTGAAGAAAGTATTTGTCAAATCGTGGAGTTGATAGAGGGCTTATACACAGAATATATAAAGAACTTCTAAATCTCAACAATAAGAAAACACAAAACTTAATTTTAAAATCCAGAAAATATTTGAACAGACTTTTCATAAAATTTTATACATATATACACACATAGTGCCCAAAAAAAGCACATGAAAAGATGCTCAACAGCATTCATCATTAGAGAAGTTCAAATTAAAGCCACAATAACATCCTACTGCATACCTATTAGAAAGACTAAAATTAAAAAAGACTGACCATACTGAGTGCAGGCACAGATATAAAGAAATTGTAATTCTTAATGTGCTGTTAGTGGAAATATAAAATGATATCATCACCTTGGAAAACAGTTTTGCAGTATTATAAAAAATTACATACATCTACCATATGATCAAGTCAATCCATTTTAGGTAATTACCTAAAAGAAAAGTATACATGTATACAAAAACTTGCATACATTTGTTCATAGCAGCCCTGTTTGCAACGTCCAAAACAGGAAACAACCTCCACATCTGTCATTAGGCAAATGAATAAACGAATTGTGGCACAGCCATAAAACAGAATCCTACTTGGCAATAAAAAAGAATGAAAAATTGATCAATGCATGACATGGATAATTATGCTGGACAAAAAAAGCCAAGAGTATGCCATACTTTCATAAAATTCTAGAAAATGCAAACCAGTCTATGATGACCCAGTGTATCTATGAGTAGTTGTCTGCAGTGAGAGAAAGGAAGATTACAGAGGGACATGAAGAAACTTCGGGTTGTGGTGATACATTCGTTATCCTCATTGCCATGATGGTCTCATTGGGGATACATTATGTTCAAACGTACAAAATGATATACTTTAAACATGTATAGCATATTAGATGTCAACCATACTCAACAAAGCAATTTTAAAAGAAGAAACTATTACCAATTGAACTCTCAAAAGCACAGGCAACAAAAGCAAAAATAAACAAATAGAATTATAAACTAAAGAGCTTCCACGCAGCAAAGGAAACAGTTAACAGGGTGAAAGACAAGCTACAGAATGAGAGAAAATATTTGCAAACTATTTATCTGGCAGGGGGTTAAAATACAGAGTATAAAAAGAACTCACACATCCCAACAGCAGGAGGAAAAAAAAAAATCTGATTATAAAGTGGGCAAATCATTGGAATAGAAATCTCTCAAAAGAGGACATCAAATGGCAAAAAAAAAGAAAAAAAAGAAAAAATGTTTTAACATCACTAATCATCAGGAAAATGCAAATCAAAACCACAGCAAGACGTCATTTTATCCCAGTTAGAATGGCTATTAATAAAAAAACAAAAAAATAATAGATGCTGGCAAGAATGTGGAGAAAGAGGAATTCTAGACACTGTTGGTGGGAATGTAAACTAGTACAGGCACTTTGGAGAATGCTTGGAGGTTCCTCACAAAACCACATACAAAACTATCGTATCATCCAGTAATCCCACTACTGGGCACTAATCCAAGGAACAGAAATCATTATATTGAAGAGATAGCTGCACTCATGTTGACTGCAGCACTATTCACAATAGTCAAGACACAGACTCAACCTAAGTGGCCAACAGCAAAACAGACAAAGAAAATGTGGCATATACACACAACAGAATATTATCCAGCTATAAAAAAAAAAAAAAAATGAAATCCTGCTATTTGCAACAACATGGATGGAACTGGAGGATGTTATGTTAGGTAAAATAAGCTAAGATCAGAAAGTTAAACACCACATCTTCTCATTCACATGTGGAAGCTAAAAACGGTTGATCTCATAGAAGCAAAAAGTAGAACAGGAAGGAAAGATTTGCTAACGAATACAAATGACAGCTAGATAAGAGGAATAAATCCTAGCATTCTATGATACAGTAGAATGACTATAGTTCATATTCTATATTAATAGTTTCAAATGTCAAGAAGGAAGACACTGAATCATTGCCAATAACAAGTGTTTGAGGTGATGAGTATGCGAATTACCTTGATCATATCACTGTACATTATACATATTGAAACATCTCTATGTACCACACAAATATATGTACGATTATGTGTCAATTATAAAAATTATCTAAAAAAGGGGGGAAAATGAAAACAAAATCACGAACAACTCCAATTTTGCATACATTTAATGTTTTCCACTGTGCAATATAAAAAATGTCATACAATGTTAGTCCTTAAGACAACATCCTGGATCACATTTGGTTCTGCCATCCTGATTTTGCAAATGAGAAAACTGAGGTCCAGAAAGCAAGTGCTTATCATCACAAGAGCCTCAATGTGTTTATCTTTATGTCCTCACCACCACTGTAACTTACAAATTGCAGTACAACCTCTGTAAGTTGACCACCCAAGAGACTAGGACAAACTGGTCAACATAAGGAAGTAGGCCTACTATACTGGTACGTACGTGTGTCTGTGAAAATTAGGTCAACTTTGGTCAACTGTTGAGATTTACTGTGTAAGTTACTAGCTACAAAAGAAGATTAAACCAAAACTGACCTTTTAAAGCTAGTGCTCTTTACATTACATCACTTGTCCTCTTAAAATAACTGGGTCTTTTAAGAAATGTGAGATACATTTCATTATATAAAATGGCTGATTTAAGGTAAGTCCTAGGAAAAGATCTTCAACTAAAATTTTTAATATTTTAATAAGTCATATGCTTTCTGAAGCATATTTTATACTAGATCAAAATAGCCTTTTTTTCTAATTATGTTCAAAAGCATCACAACTACTATATTACATAAATGTGTGTTAAATTCCTTTATAGGTAAAAAAGAGATTAAACATGGCAGTACTGCAACCTGTATTTTTCAAATAATAAATTGGCTACATACAAAATAATTTACACAACAGGAGAAAACATATTCAGTAAATAAATGTGATAAATATACTGAATCTTTATCCTATTACATAACAATGGTTCTCAAACTTTAGAGTACTATCAGAATCACCTGAAGGGTTTGTAAAGAACTGGGAAAGAGAAAAGATCACAGTGTACATACTCCAATGGGAAAACAGGGAGTCCTCCTTGCTTTAAGATTCTACCCCTTCATTGACTTTGAGCTTATTCTACAACTCAAAGTAAAGTGTAAATTAACTGTCATAAGTAACTGAGTGCAATGCAAATTATTCTTGTCTATAAATACATAAGAAAATTCTCTCCCATGGAAGTTCAACTGACTTCCTTTAATGGAAAAGAAATTTCCCAACCACTTGTAAATTTATTTTAATATTGCTTTTACTCGACACAAATTTGTACTCGTTTGACTACTTCGAGCTGGTTAGAATACTGCCCCAGTTCCATTTGGAGGTTTTTGGGGGTTTTGTTTTTGTTTTTGTTTCGAGACAGAGTCTCACTCTGTGCCTTGGGTAGAGTGCCATGGCATCATACATAGCTCACAGCAACCTCAAACTCTTTGAGTTCAAGTGATATCCTTGCTTCAGCCTCCCCAAGCAGCTGGGACTATAGGTTCCCGCCACAACACCTACCTAGTTTTTCTATTTTTAGTAGAGAAGGATCTCAGTTTTTTCTCAGGCTGGTCTCGAACTCCTGAGCTCAGGCAATCCACCCACCTCGGCCTCCCAGAGTGCTACAATTACAGGCGTGAGCCACCACACCCAGCCCCTTGGTTCCATTATCAATAACAATTTAAATAAAATCTTCAACATGTGTTTAATATTTATAAAACTCACAATTTTTATCTATATATGAGCAATGAATTTATCTTTTTTTGAAACCTTAAGAGTTGAATATTACATATGCCGAAACAGTGTTTTTTCAGTGTCTTGTGGAAACCAGCCACAGTAGCTTAGAAATGCACCCAGACCTACTTTTGGAACAAGCCTTCCAGGTATTGAGATGCAAACTAAAATTTGAAAGCTACTAGACCAGTGGTTCTCAACCTTCCCAATGCTGCAACCCTCTAATACAGTTCCTCATGTTGCGGTGATCCCCGACCACAAAATTATTTTCATTGCTACTTCATAACTGTAATTTTGCTACTGTTATGAATCATAAGGTAAATATCTGATATACAGGATGTGTTTTCATTGGTCACGACCCACAGGTTGAGAACTGCTGTACTCAACTAAAGGATTCCTCAAAACTGTGACAACCATTGTTTGGGTGTTAATTATCTTTATTTTGACTGTTTTGTGTAGTGTTCAACATATTTAATTGGTAGTTTTATACAGATAAATAACCTAAAAGGCTTAATGCAGACTTTAAAAGTATTGAACAACTAAAGTGTTCAACATATTTAATTGGTAGTTTTATAAAGATAAATAACCTAAAAGACTTAATACTTTTAAAGTATTGAACAACTAAGCATTTATAAAAATCTGGCTAAATTGAGAATAATGGAATATTAGAAATACACGTTAATACTTCCACCACCATCACCAATGGGCTAGCGCTGGGGAGGCAGAGCATCAGAACACCCCAGGGTGTCAGGATAAGGAAGAGTGCATGTATTTGAATTATATTTATTCTATGGCCAAGGCTCTGGCTACTTCATTCCAAGAAAATGGTCTACTCTCAACATATATTTTGACTTGCAATTTCTTAACTTCACTTTTTTTTTTTTTTTCCAGTTTTTGGCCGGGGCTGAGTTTGAACCCTCCACCTCCAGCATAGGGGGCAGGTGACCTACTCCTTTGAGCCACAGGCAATGCCCTTAACTTCACTTTTTAGAAAGTAGAAGTTTCTCATTTAAATTTTCCACCATTTTCAACAAAGGTAAGAAACTATAAAAGAAGTAAATCCTACATAATTCAGATACTCAAATCCTATTTTTTTTCCTTTTTTTTTTTTTTGTAGAGACAGAGTCTCCCTTTATTGCCCTCAGTAGAGTGCTATGGTATCACCCAGCTCACGCAACCTCCAACTCCTGGGCTCAGGGGATTCTCTTGCCTCAGCCTCCCGAGTGGCTGGGAGTATAGGCGCCCACCACAACGCCCAGCTATTTTTTTGTTGCAGTTTGGCTGGGCCGAGGTTGAACTCATCACCCTCAGTATATGGGGACAGCACCCTACTCACTGAGCCACAGGCGCCACCCTCAAATCCTATTTTTTTACTCAACAGGAATAATTTGGCCTGGTTTTCTAATCTAATCATATCTGCTGGAAACTGGCTCATTGTTCTAATTCACTAATTACTTAAATACATAGTCTTTCCACTTGGAAACTTTATTTTAAAAAAAAAAACTTTAAAAACTGCTGAGCTGCTGCCTTATTCGGCATTTTTTTTATAAATTGAAAACACCTCTTCTTAAATAGTCAAACTATAAGTGTTATTTAGAAACACACTGGAATATGAGAAGGTATGGAAGTTCTATCATCAGGCTCGGTGCCCGTAGCACAGTGTGGTTATGGCCCTAGCCACACACATCCAGGCTGGTGGATTCGAACCCAGCCCTGGCCAGCTAAACAACAATGACAACTACAACCAAAAATAGCCAGGCGTTGTGGCAGATGCCTGTAGTCCCAGCTACTTGGGAGGCGGAGGCAAGAGAATCACTTAAGCCCCAGAGTTTGAGGTTGCTATGAGCTGTGACACCACAGTACGCTACCGAGGGCGGCATACTGAGACTCTCAAAAAAAAAAGGCTATCATCAAATTATAAAAGGTCTTTAATATTCTTGATTTTTTTGTTTGTTTGTTTTAACTGAGCTATTTCCTTCAGAGCTGCAATATACACATTTGCACTATGTCTACATATTCCCAATATCTGCTTCTAACAAAATTTTCTGGTATTTTAGTTGTGATAAAGACCAAACATCAGAAGGTAAGAGTCCCATCTAGAAACCCAGATGACAAATTCCTAGGCCTCTTGCCCACAACTGTCCACGGTAATAAACCTCTACCCCAATTCCAAGTATTTACTGTGAACTATTTTTTTTAATTGTTGGCTAATTTTTTTTAATCAAGCAAACACTCACACACGGAGAGATGTGTTTTATCACCTTTATGCTATGATATTAAGTTATTTAGAAAATATAACATGACAAGGGAATTGTACTTCAAAGGACAGTTGATATTTGACAAAAAAATAAAACTGGAAATCTGGATAACAACTTGAATGCATGTAATAGAATAAGGAGCAATTGGTTAAAAACAATTAATAAATAAATAAGTTAGCCAATATCAGAAAGAAAAATATTCTAAACATGTTTTCGAAAACAAAAGCCATTTTTTAAAAATTAAGAAAAGTAGCTCCTACATAATAGTAGTATAAATTCCATTTTGTAAAATAATTTTGCATGTCCCAGATTTCTACAAATAATTTCATTAATATCCATTTCAATAGTTTCATAAAACAGCATACAGGTAAGATATCTAAAATGTTTTATTTTTAAAATGGGGATATATAATCATTCACTAGTATAAATAATGCTACAGAGAACATTCCTCCTTTGGGATTATTTACATAGAATAATATATAGAAGAAATATGCCTAGTAGCTCAAAGGATATAAACTCATTTTCAATTTTAGAGAAAATATACCTCTTCTGCTATCATACTTAATGCAAAAGTAGTGTTGCTTAATCTATTTAGCTAATTTAACTTCTAAAAGTTTCACTGAATTTACAAGTTTTTTTCTATTAACAAAGTTTGAGAGCTGCCTAACTGCTCAGTAGAAGAAAATAGAATAAACAACAGTAGGACCTCTGTTGCCTTACTTGGGCCACATGATATTGCCATCCAGTTGATATTTTATCAATTTTTGACCATTTGCAAATATTTTATTTTTACTGCTAAACCTCTCTGGTCTTTTATTTTGACATCACCAAGAAGCCAGACTGTTTGTGTTATCCATTACATTTCATGGGGAAGAGGAAGGTGGCTCAAGCCAGGCCCAAACAAGAAAACAGTTCCACATTAAAGGCTTTTAAATGTATCATCTATTCAAACGTCAGAGACATGAATCTATTTGCTTTTTCTTCCCTTTAATTGTAGTGGATGGAATAATTGTACATTCTTAGGAAAAACAGAAAGATTATTTCAGTGCATGTATACAATGTGTAATAATCAAATCAGGGTGATCAGCACATCCATCACCTCACTTATCATTTCTTTGTGTTGTAAACTTTCAAAGTCCTATCTTCCGGCATTTTGAAAATACACATTAAATTGTTAATAACTACAGTGCTGCAGAACACAGATCTTGTTCCTCCATCAGCTGTAACTCTGCGTCTGTTGGCTAACCTCTCCTTCTCTGGAGCCTATCTCTCCAGCCTTTAATAACCACAGTTCTACTCTCTCCTTCTGGAGTTCAACTTTGTTCTTAGCTCCCACATCGGAATGCGAATGTGCGGTATTTATCTATCTCTGACTTACCTCACTTAACATAATGTCCTCCAGACTCATCCGTGTTGCCAAGAATCATAAATCTATTTCTGAATGTCGATATTTTAACCCATCTGTGACAAAAATTTTAATCATTTTATTGTAAGAGAGCATGAAGTCAGGGGAATAAGAATATTGGGGAAGGAAGAGAAAATAGAGCATATTCTTCCAGGACTTGAGCAATGCAACTATGGATTTAACTAAAAAGAAGATAATGGTGGTAAAAGTAAGGCACACCTTTAAAAGAGCCTATCAAACATAGCCAATACTATTCAACTAAATGAGGGCTATAAAATCTCCTCCATCAAAATTTGCTTCATTATATTTTTTACTCTACTGGTCTCAAATTACTATCCCAAAATGTTAAAAACTGTAGAATCCTTTTCCCTTTGAACATCTGAAAAGGGCTACCACTGCCCCACCTTCCACCTGTCAAATCTTCTTTCCATATAAATACATCATTTTTCTAAAGGTTTTTCCTAACCATCCAGACCTGGCTATAGCATAAGCTATTAGAATGAAGTTGAAAAATATTTAACTATTTGGAAGAAAATTTTATAACTCCATTTCATATAGAGAAAAGAGGCAGTGGAGCAAATGCCAACAGTCATGAGAAACACTCTTCTATAATACAATTTATAACAACCTCGATTTTGCTTTATGACTACTATGAAAATGTGGACATTAGTGTAAAAGACCGAAAAATACAAAATTGTATTAATTTTATGTTAATTACAACAAATAGCCTAAGATGAGAATTTTACCTAAACACCAACTGGCTGAAAAGAAAATTATTTGCAAGACAAAGCAAAAATATGTCTCAAGAAAAATCACTTTACTTTGTAAAACAAAGTAAAAATGTTCTCAGAAGAAAATTATCTGTAATAATGAGCTTAAAAAAAACACACCTACCAAAGTGGGCAAATAGAGAGGAGAGGACCTTTACCCAAGAAAAATGATGCTATTTGAGACCAAAAACCTGGGCTTGTAGCTCCCATTTTCTTCTTCCAGCTTATCCAAATGAGATGAATAAAAACTATGAGCAAGCAACCATCTCCTATTATTCTCTATCACAGCCCTGTGGCAATTTACAAATGTTTATTTACTTTATTATCTCCCACTACACTAAAGCCCCTAGACAGAGAGTAAGCCTCTATTTACCTTTAAAAACATAGTGGTTAGTTCAGAGCCTGATACACCACTGCCACTCAAGAAAGATTATTTACACAAATAAATGATTGTGCCATATGCACTGTTTAAATAATCAGATGTTAAAGAACACTTTCTCATGATCAGTGAGCTTTAGACAATATTCAATATTTGTATTCTTCTCCTAAGAAACAAAGGCAAAAAAAGTGAGTTAACTTTTATGTACACTGTTAGAGTATCAATAAAATATTTCATAGTTGTAAGGCACCTTGGAGATCAGCTAGGCCAGGAATTTTCAAACCTAAGTCATGACTCAATAAGAGATTATGTAATAAATTTAGCTAATGTCCAACATTATAAAAAAAAAATTAGAATAGAAAAACATTAGAATGTATTGTATGATGTAAAGGTATTACAATAGAAACTCCGTAGCTGACCACCTCCCACCATGACCACTTCCTTAAGTTGACCTAATTTTCATAGACTGGACATGCACCCCATGTACGTATCAGTACAGTAGACCTAGTTCCTTATGTTGACCACCTTTGTATGTTGACCAGTTTGTTACAGTCCCTTGGATGGTCAACTTACAGAGGGTCTACTGTATTTCACGAAATCTTTCTTTCACAAATATCACACATTACAATGTGTAATTAATTTTTTTTTTTTTTTTTTTTTTGCAGTTTTAGTTTTTGGCCAGAGCTGGGTTTGAACCCACCACCTCCGGCACATGGGGCCAGTGCCCTACTCCTTTGAGCCACAGGTACCACCCAATGTGTAATTAATTTTTAACATGTAAACACATACATACATGCACAGAAATATGCCAACATACTAGGGTATGGAATGAATTCTTACTATGAGTTACGGTAAATTTTTGAACAAACATTGATCTAGACACCAACAGTAAGTTAAGCATCAGTCTAGACCAGCAGTTCCCAACGTGACCCACAGGAAACGTATTAAAGGGTTGTGGCATAAGGAAGGTTGAGAACCATTGGTCTAGACAATCATACCCATTCACAAATATTATGAATTTTCAGATCCAATATTTTAATCTTCAGAGATAAATATTAAACAGTACCCCAAAGCCAAAATATAATAACAATTACATTGTTGACCAATATAAATTATACTCAACTGTTCTCTTCCTCTTATTAGATAACCTAGAGTATGCCTGCATACCATCAGACTAGGATTTAGCTTCCACCACTCTAAGTAACCAGTCATACAACATAGAAGATATCAGCTCAATTACAATTCAAAACAAAACTGTGTAATGAGCCTTACTCTTCCACCTAAGCCACCACAGAATTTGCTATTCCCTCTGTATAAAATTAAAGAGGTAATAACTACACATGGTTCAATGGTTATTCAGAGATCTTCCGTGGGGTGACCTTGATAATAATAGATTAGAAGTAACTGCAAGTCAACTGAAAACAGCTTTCTAAAAAAAAAAAAAAAAAATTTAAGTCCACATTATTTAGAAATAACCTAAAATTACTGTCAAATCTTGCATCCATTTGCAAAACAGCGTTTAACATTAGTGCTTATTATCGTCTATAAAAATATAAGGGTGATACACTCAAATCACACATCCCATTAAGAGATTTCCAACAAAATTCACAGAGACGAGCACTGATTCATAGCTGTACTATCCTACAAAGACTCACTAATAGAGACACACAGAATATGCCTGGATATCATTAAACTGAAATTAGTACAATTTACTAAGGAAAAACTAAAAAATGTAACCTGGAATTATAAATCTAAGACAGATTTGATTTACAAAATGGTAGGAATCTGCTCACATAAATTCTAATAGTAAACCATCTCTCCCTTCAGAATTTGCCCAGAAAGCTCTATAAACTTGATTTAAACAACTCAAATTCTATCATTTAAAATTTTGATGTTTTAAGAGGAAACACTACTCTGAACATCTAAGTCAAATGGATACTAAAAAGTAGTCTAGAATTTCCAGAAATGTTGAAAAGTTGAAACGGAATTCAGAATACTGACACTGGGTCATTATTTTATTCTAAATATGACTGGTGTTTATTTTGGGAAAAGCACTCAGTGAAAAACTTGCTGAATGAAAATGAACGCAGCCCCTTAAAAAAAGATCAAGACAGAAAAAAATCTCGAGGAATTAATTGCCAATGTAGAATTTTTTAAGCAGCCTCTAGGAAAAGGAGTAAGTTTTGGGGAAAAATATTACTCATGCCTAAAATTATTTATCAGGCTTTCATAAATTTACTGAAAGGAGGACCTATAACACTTATGCAGTCTTTCAAGCATTTATTCTTTCAGTAGCCATTACCATGTCACATAAAAATGGAATCCACTCTGTAATCATACTTGATTAAAAACACACAGGCTCTGTATCTAGTAGATAGCCAGAGTTTGGCTTTGCGGTACAATTCAAGTAAACGGATGCAACTTACTTTCCTATGATAGATTATTCCATAGCAAAATGCATTATAGGAAACTACAACTCTGGCTGATAGCCTTGACTCTCATAAACCACAGCAAATCTGTTAACCACGGTGGATCTACCTTCACAATATATTCCAACGGACTATGTATTTACATTAACAATGGCCATCTATTCTGTCTCTCCAGCAAGAATACAAGCTACATAAGTGATGGACCATGTCGTTTTCGTCACTGTAGTATCCCCAAAAGTTTCATGAAATACAGTAGACTCAGCTAGAACAGAGCCTAACCCATGGTAGACATTCTATAAATATATATGGAGAGAAGAATTGATAAATGAGAGACTCCAGATCCTTTTTTCCATTCAAAACCACCAAGCATTCCCATCAAGGTAAAACATTCCCTGAGAAGATACCTAAAATAGCCTTGATCATTCTTAATTAGAACTTCTTTTATTTAATAAACACATAGTCACCAACCCTGACCAGTCAAAACAAGATACAGATTAAGAATAAAACATGTTAATTATGAGATAATTTATTATAGATGGTTCACTGAAATTCAAAATATTAAAATCCAACACAATAAATAATGCTATAACTTTCATATAATTTTGTGACATTGATAATTTAGCAGGTATTTTGGTTTTTTGTACTGTACAATATTAATCATCACCAATCTTGCCATATCACAGGTAATTTCCCAAATAAACTTTAATCATAAGCCTTCACCAATCTCTTTTAAGACAGAAATGATTAACCCCATTAATTAACACCATTTAAAAATAGGAGCACTAGCCATTTTATAAACCTGTAAAGACAACCCTGACTTATAAACATATGCTTAGTAACAAGGGACACCGACAGAAGCAGCGGAAGGAGAGAATTAATAAAGAGAGAGAAATTGGGGGCACCTTTTTGAAATAGTAATCACTTGGGGAGTGAATAAAAATGTGCCTTGATAAATGGGAAAGTCCTATTTACAAAAGTAAAGTTAAAAAAATCACTGGTTTCCAGCATGACCACTGACATCCTCTTAGAAGACCCCAACCCAGCTAAGCAAAGATAATCTATTTCATCTTTCTTTCAAACTGATTTGAGATGTATTTTCCCACAGAAATAAGAATATCAACTTAAACAAGTGAAATGTTAGAGTTAATACTTAAGGTACATTTGGATTAAAAACAACTGGCCTGGGAACTCAGCCAGTATTTTTTGTCCTATGTCAGTATTGGGGAAAAAAATGTGTTCTGAGTTCCAAACAGCTGCCTTACACATAAACTTATGAAATACAACCAGCTCATGTGCTGGAAACTCTCTGTATATAGGTTAGGTTTCAGGGGATTCAATTTGGCCCATAGCCTTTCCGAATGTGTTTAAGAATGAGTCACTTCACATCAGGCCTCCTCCACTCAGATGGTACAGTTTCAAAGACCTTTAGCTTGTCCAGAGGTGAATGGACATGTTTAACTTTTTCTAAAATTTGCAACAAACCTAAAAGGGCTTCAAGTTACCAGGCTACTTTTCTTCATCTATAAATGGACTAGATTAAACTTCCTTTATCATAGTCATTCATAACCAATTCTGGGGTTACAGCACAATGTTACTTGGGTTATAGAGCAGAGCTTTCTACACACACAGACTCTTCTGAACAATACAAGGCAGCATTTGTTTCCCAGATTAAGCCAAATTGGAACTAACTTTTGACTATTTAAAAATGTGAGCTAAAATGACCTGAAAAGCTCTCTGGGAGTCCTGAAAAATAACAAAACAAGATTCACTTATATGTGGGGAATAGATCAGACACTATAAGCCTTCCTTTCAAATGGTACTATTGTTACCAGAATCCAAGATCTCTAAAACCACAATCATTTGCCTAATCAGTGTTTATATTTCCTCAAATTAAAATTTCTGAAACACCCATTTTTGTTTTCTGCTCTAACTTAATTTAGATAGTATAAACTACCCTGTAATGAAGATGTAGGTGCCTGCATGGAAAAAATAAGATGAGCGATCACAGAGCATAACAAGTCACCAGCATATAGTCACAGATCAGTGCTATAATCACTAGAACTGCTTCAATTATTTATGAATTACTTTAAAACGCCTCTTCTGAGCAGCTCAAATGGCTGTCTACAATGGTTGGAGATACTGTTAGCCATGTCAAGACAAGTCTGACTGTGCCAAAGATATTTATGTACATTTCCCAGGAGTTGAGAAAACAAAACAAGAAATGTCCATGTTCTTTTAGAAGAGAAACAAGAATGACGCTGTGTGGAGCTGACTTAGCTGAAGAGATCCATCAGTGCCCTGGTGTTGTGAGGTAAGTTAATCAGAAGGAAAGATCATGCACTTGCTCTTTTTCCAGGACCATCCTCTGATACATCCATTCTCACAGTCAGACAGATGAAATCCAATCCAACACAAACCGCTGTTTTTACCAGACAGCTCCTTCCACTCGGAGGTCAAAGATCACACTCACGGGCTCCAGACCAAACTCACCATTTTACCTTACAAAACTACTTCCCTAGTTTCTATTTCTCCATGATTATCCCAGTATCTCTGGCTAGGAACTTTTCTTTACCATTTACATCAGAATTGCCTAGACTACCCTTAAAAATGCAAAATCTCTGCCCTCTATCCATCCTTCCAAAACCAGAACCTCAAAGGGCAGAAGTTTATAACAGGCTTCTCAGGTAGCACTAAAGCACACTCAAGTTCGAGAACCTCTAGATTCATCTCTAACTCATTCACTTTATCCCATATTAGATCCGCCTTCTTTCAAATCCTCCTACCAGGAACCAGGCTTTTAAAAGCACAACCAATTTCCTAAATATTGTCTATCTTTCCTCAAATTAAAATGTATAATACACAATTTTGATTTTCTCTCCTCTTCAACTTACCCTGACTTACACACTGTAATTGAAACTCATCTTCTAACCTACCCCTTGTGTGTCCCCCACGAATCCTTACTCCAGTTGCAAAGGCTCGTTCCACATGCCAAACTCCATCTTCAGTAACCGGGCTGGTCTCAGTCTGACGTCCTCTACCACCAATTCAACATCTCAAAATCTATCGTGTTCACAGCTCTTATCTGTCTATCCCTCAAGGAAATGCTGACATCCCAAACTCCCTTCTTGAGTCAAGACATCCCATCATTATTATACAACTACAGACATTCTTTTGGCCTACCATTCACACTCCATCTCCTGACAACAATCTTATTAAAGTACATTTTAAAAGACTCTTCCTAACTCAACAATAGGCGAGACTGGGTTTTTATTACGCCTCAAATCCTGTCCCAATCTCAGGGTCAGCAATTAGGGCTTCATCAACTACATTAAATCAATAATTTCAGTTAGTCGAAAAGTTCCTTAGGGTTGTCCCCAAACATGATTTTGCACAAGCTACTCTTCTCCCTAGGAAATTTTCCATCCAATTACCAATCAAAATCCTCTTTCTTTGAACACATGGTATAAGACACAGCATCATTAGATTCAATAAACATTTTGGCCCGTTTCAACACTAGGCGTTAATAATGTAAGGCAGAAAATACCTTAGTAAAAACACCAACTAAAAAACACACTATTTTTATGGTGCGGCAGATATATTTCTTATTTCAGTGTTTTGTAGAGCTTCCCTGTTTTCACAGTATTTAAGACAAGGAACAAAAATCTCATAAGGCAAAAAGTGAAGAAAGTTTAATCACAGCATTATTTTAAAAAATTGAAACTACCTGGAAATGCATTAAATAATTACTACTTCTGCAGGGTTTTTTGGTTTTTTTTTTTTTTTTTAAGTATTCTGTCCAGGAAATAGTCTGGCCCCATTACTTGGCAACACTTGACTTTCAGATCACCTAAAGCCTAAAATATTCCAGGTGCTTTCAACCTATCTTCATATTAATCTTCCTCAGGGCCAAGCCAGTATACAGCTATTGTGAATCTACTTAATTGGCCATTCATTTTCTTCTTGCTCAGAAAGGCCAGTTCCTGGGAAGAAAAACCAAATCCAGGAAACACAGCTGGAACAACTTAGTATCCTAGTCACTGTGCTAATACTAGAAAAATCATAAATCTATTTTTCATGGGATAATACTTAGCTACTTGTGACAAATTGAAGGTTGAGAAAATATTTGTACAAAGAATCATCATACCAGCTGAGTCAGGGCCAAGGTACAGGTCACTGCCAGAGTATGAGCAGCCTGTCATATTTGTAACGGAAAAAGAAAAAAAACTCATAACCGTCTAAGTTAGGAATGCATTGCTTCATATAAGCAAGGTTGTTTCTTTTCTCCCTGGTCAATGTTTGATTTGCATTGACATAATAAATCATGAAGGCTGAAGTCTTACCCACTTAGCTATCTGGAATTAAAACTTACAATGACAAAATGCCCAATAAAAATAACAAGACTATGTACGTACAGTACAAAAAAAAGATGTATATAATAGGAATTTAGGAATTAAAATTAGGTGTTATCATTCAGACCTATAGACACATTTTAGGTGTGCTTGGGTCTGCATGGCCATAATACAGACATCTCCTCAGGTTAATTTAGACTCAACTCATTATGAGAAAACATATGTAAACTGGATAATATGGATAATAACATTTAATGCAGTATGCAAAAAAAAAAAATTGAGCATAAGGGAAGTCTTTTTTTTTTTTTAGAGACAGAGCCTCACTTTGTCGCCCTCAGCATAGAGTGCCACGGTGTCACAGCTCACAGCAACCCCCAAGCTGTCGGACTTAGGCAATTCTCTTGTCTCAGCCTCCCGAGTAGCTGGGACTACAGGCACCTGCCACAGTGCCCGGCTACGTTTTGTTGCAGTTTGGCCGCAGCTAGGTTTTGAACCCGCCACCCTAGATATATGGGGCTGGCGCCCTACTCACTGAGCCACAGGCACCACCATAAGGGATGTCTTTAATGAGATTCTTTAAGACAGAGCATTAAACGAGGCTTTAAAGGAAATGATGGTTATGAAAGAAAAGGGAAGAACTTGAGAGAAGAATTCTTATATCCTAACCACTTTAAAAATCCTGAAAATTTCAACGGATGAACAAACTAAAGAGATTTTTAACATACTTCAACTAGATTATTGCTTCCATTGAAACAGCAGCTTTCAGCACATCCTTTTTACTTGTTTTCTTTCTCAAGTGACCAGCACTCGCTTGCAAACACTTGTTAGGATTACTATGACTACTGGAGACTGCCCTGTGCAGAGGTTCCAAAGGTATGATACTCACCTCACCTGCTAGCTACAAAAAGAATAAGAAAGACACTGAATTCTCATGCTGAACTCAGAGTTTGGAAGGCAACTAAGATAGTGTAAGAGTGAAGAGATATTTTAAGCTTAATCAGATTGTTTCCATTCTTTCCCAAAAAGAAGAATAACTCGGAAGTCTGGCAATGAGTACTAAAAACAAAAAGTGTTGTAGTCTTTTCTTGCTTGGCCAATTTTAACAATTCGTTTACTCAAAATTTCAAGCATGAAATGATTACCAAGTAGCTTTTGCCATAAAATGCCATTTACCCATTAATCCACTTGGCTGACTTCCTGACGGTGGCTTAAGTGTTATTTCAACCAAGAAATCTTCCCAGACCTCCCCCACCTGCACCCAGGCCCCCATGGGACACTCCTCAGAGGTCCTCCAGCACGATGTGCTTACCACCCAATTGGCACTCACCACTGGCCCCTCATGGTTGACTTACTGAGTTTTGTTTTTTCCCTCTTTTGTGCCTCTCCCCTCCCTATGATTAGCCTCTGAGCTCCTCTGAAGACATACAATCCCCGAGTTCTTGCACAAATTCTGCTACAGAGTAGGTACTTCACAATTTTTTGCTAAATCAGAAAATAGAGAGTGTGTTTAAGAGCTTAAATGGACCACAGAAATCACCTAGTTATCCAACTTTCACTTGCTAGACCCTAAGAAATTACACATAGAAAAGATTTAGATGCTTCAGCCAGGATTAGAAAACCCGTTTCCACTACTCAAACATACTTCCTTATGTCACTTCATTATATACAGATTACCAAACCTTGTTTATATTTAACAAGGTAAAGTTAATCTTTTCCAATATAGGCAATCCCTGGGTTACGAACAAGAAAGGTTCTGTAAGTTTGTCCTTAAGTTCAATTTGTATGTACATTTACCCATTACCTCCAATAGCCTCTGATCATAAGCGCGAGTTGTACGATAGTCACATGTTTGTACCTCAGAGACTTACTGAAATAGCCTACATTCCTAAGTGCAAGTTACATGTCTGTTGGATGTTTGTAACTCAGGGACTGCCTGTACTAGCTATCCACTCCTAGAAATTATCCCAAAGAACTGAAAGTCTATGTCTCTACAAAAACTTACACACCAATGTTGACAGCAGCATTATTCATAATAGCCAAAATGAGGAAACAACTCAAATGTCTTTCAACTAATGAATGGATACATAAAATATGGTACTGGTTGAGCATCCCTAATCTGATAACCAAAATGCTCCACAATTCAAAACTTCCGACAATACTCCACAAGGGAATAATTCTACACCTGATCTCCTGTGACAGGGTGTACTCAAACTACAGGCGTCCAGCACAGTTTGTCCCCAAGGGAAAGAAGACCTCTCTCTGGAGCCCCTGCAGCTATAGTATGTCTTCTCCAGATTCCCCTACACAGCACACCCACAAAGAGCAGTCAAACAGCACGTATCAGGCTCGGTGTACCCAAGGCACGTTCCCTGTGGTACCCACACCGGTCTGAGGCCTACACGCACTGCATGCTGCTTCTCCTGCCTAGTCTTTCTCTCTGGTGTAACAATATCATTGAGAATGGGTGAGACCTATAGGGTAAGGCAAATTTTTCAAAATCTGAAAAACTCCAAAACACTTCTGGTCCTAAGTATTTCAGAAAAGGGATACTCAAGCTGTACCTGCACAATCTACAGTAATGTTATTCGACCACAAAAGAGAATGAAGTATTGGCACATGCTACAACCTGGATGAACCTTGGAATCATTACACTAGGTGAAAGAAGGCAGACACAAAAAACTATCAACTGTATAACTCTATTACATAAAATTTGCAGAACAGGCAGATCCAGAACCAGAAAGGAAATTAGCCATTGCCTGGGGCTAGGGTCTGCCCAGATAGGGTGATGGAAATTTCTAAAATTGATTGTGACTGACAAATTCTGCAAATGTACTAAAAACAATTTTATGAAACATGAATTATCTCAATATCTCAATAAAACTGTTGTTTTTTTTTGTTTGTTTTTTTGAGACAGAGCCTCAAGCTGTCACCCTGGATAGAGTGCTGTGGCATTACAGCTCATAGCAACCTCCAATTCCTAGGCTCAAGCTAGTCTCCTGCCTCTGCCTCCCAAGTGGCTGGGACTACAGGTGCCCGCCACAACGCCCAGCCATTTTTTGGTTGCAGCTGTCATTGTTGTTTGGCAGGCCCAGACTGGATTCGAACCTATGAGCTCAGGTGTACGTGGCTGGCGCCTTAGCCCATTGAGCCACAGGCGCCGAGCCCCGTTAAGTGTTTTGTTGTTTTTTGAGACAGGGTTTTGGAATTGCTCGGCTAGTCTGGAACTTGCAGGCTAAGGTGATCCTCCCACCTCAGCCTCAGAAAGTGCTGAGATTACAGGCATAGCCACTGGTCCTGGTTCTTTAGGGCGCTTAAAACCTGCCAACACCCATGCCTTACCCCGAGAGTCTGGTTCAGTTGATCTCTGGTGCAGCCAGGCGTTAGTAGCTTGAGGTTGTACAGCAGGGCCTACTGCTTAGAGTCACCATCTCCATTATTCAGAGACAGCGACATCCTGGGCCTCCTAATGTGATGGACCAAGAAGGTGCAGTGTCACCTCTGCGGTGGTCTTGCCCAAACTGTGTAACCTGAGTTTAATCACCAGGAAACATCAGTTAAGTCCAGACTCAGGGTCATTGTACAAATAACTATCCAATACGCTTCAAAAGTGTTAAGGTCGCTTCTTCTCTAAGGAAAACACCAAATGGCGGATGGCTCTGGTGCAGAGCGGGTGGGTTGGGGGGCGGGGCTGAAGGCCCCGGGGCCCTGGAATGAGAGGCCACGTGGTTTCCGTGCAGGCTTCGGCAGTGGCATTCAGGGCCGGGGTCAAGGCCTTGGTCCGGTCTGGGCTGAGGCCGCAGAGCTCGCGGAGGCAAGGCCGAGGACAAAGTGTGGATGCTGGTCACCAAGCTGGCCTGCCTGATCAAGGACATGAAGATCAAATCCCTGGAGGGATCTATCTCTTCTCCCTGCCCATTAAGGAATCTGAAATCATTGACTTTTTCCTGGGGGCATCTCTCAAGGATGAGGTTTTGAAGATTATGTCAGTGCAAAAGCTGACCCGCGCCGTTCAGCTTACCACATTCAAGGCATTTGTTGCCATTGGTGACTACGATGGCCACGTCAGTCTGGGTGTCAAGTGTTCCAAGGAAGTAGCCACTGCCATATGAGGGGTCATCAACCTGGCCAAACTCTCTACTGTCCCAGTGTGGAGAGGCTACTGGGGAGCAAGATCAGCAAGCCCCACACTGCTCCTAGCAAGGTGACAGGCCCCTGTGGCTCTGTGCTGGTACCTGTCATCTCTGCTCCTGGAGGAACTGGCCTGTCTCAGTGCCTGTGCCTAAGAAGCTGCTAATGATGGCTGGGACCCATCACTGCTGCATTTCAGCCAGGGACTGCACTGTCACCCCAGCCAACTTTGCCAAGGCCACTTTTGATGCCATTTCCAAGACTTATAACTGTCTCACTCCTGACCTCTGGAAAGAGACCGTGTTCCCCAAGTCTCCTTACCAAGAATTCACTGACCATCTTGTCAAGACCCACACCAGAATCTCTGTGCAGAGGACCCAGGCTCCAGCGGTGGCTACAACATAGGGTTTTTATACAAGAATAATGAAGTGAATTAAGTCTGTTAAAGAAAAAGTGTAAAGGGGCAGCAGCTGTGGCTCAAAGGAGTAGGGCACTGGCCCCATATGCCAGAGGTGGTGGGTTCAAACCCAGCCCCAGCCAAAACTGCAAAAAAAAAAGAAAGAAAGAAAGAAAAAGAAAGTGTAAAAAATAAAGGCAAAAGAAATTCTGAGGAAATGTCCCAGATTAGAAGGAGACAAAACAACCAAAAACAACATGTTTCCTCGATTGGGTCCTCGTGCAGAGAAGGGACAGTAGATGGATGGAATTTGAAAAGATAATTGTGTGATGCCAGTTGGAATTTGATTTTGATGATTATACAACGGTCATCTAACATGTTACTATTTGAGAAAGGTGAGTAAAAGGTTTACAGGTGCTTTTGCTATTTATGGGACATTTTTTGAAAGTTGAAATAATTTCCAAATGACAAGTTAAAAAAAAAAAAAGGAAAGAAAAGAAAATTTCCAGGTAATTCTACTGAGTTGCCAATGTTGAAAACCACTTCCTTAGTTATCTTGCCCAGTACTATGAGAGTAATATTCCTGAAAATGCTTTTTTGCATATGTCTGGCTTTTTCAAACTTTTCCAGCGACTCCTGTCTTGTGTAGGATAAATTTCCTGTTCCTTAAGCTGCCATTCAAGACCCCCATAGCACGGCCCCAAGGTGCTCCCTTCATTTACATAGAAAGACCTCACCCATGTTACCTTTTCTCATTCATGTCTGAATTCATTCTCATTCTTTTTTTTTTTTTCAGTTTTTGGCCGGGGTTGGGTTTGAACCCGCTTCCTCTGGCGTATGGGGCTGATGCCCTACTCCTTTGAGCCACAGGTGCCATCCTATTCTCATTCTTTTCCTTCTTAAAATAATACCCTTGCTTTCCTCCTCGGCCTCCTGAATTGTGCTTCCTTCTACAGCCCATTTTAGACCCTGTTCCTTCACTGAAGCTTTGTATGCCTTCTCCTATTTCTACAAGAAGCAGTCACCTTTCTTGTGTTTGGAAGAGACAAGGGTGAGACGTGAAACATGAGCTTTAGGTTCAGAAAATGTGAGTGGGACTCCTGGGTTTATTTTTCACCAGTTCTGAGGTAAGGGACAAGTTGATTGACATCTTGGAATGGAAGGATAGACTCACCTACTTCAGAAAAGGTCATTGTGAGTATCAGATGAAGTGCAAACACGAAAGTTCCCAGCACGTAGCAGGTGACTCCTTCTTTATTTTTAGGGCTCAGTGGTTCACAATGGGATTGTGGGTGGTGCAAAGGCTCTTAACAAACCTGCATGGCCTTTTAAGATATTTGTGCCTGGTTAGCACTAAGATGATGAACAGTCTTGAACTTGGGACTTTAAGGAATTCAACTGAGATTTTTTTTTTTTCTGGAACACAACTCACGAAAGTGATCTATGGACAGATGAATGTATCCCTAAAGAGGGAAAAGGGAGGGACAGTGGGTTTCTAAATAGGGAAAAGCAGTGATGCCTTCCACGCCCATCCCTTTGCTCTTAGTCAGACAGCATCGAGGATATGCAACTCCTTAGTACAACTCATTAAGCTGTAAGTCCCGTGTGCCCCGTCACTGATCAATCCCCTGCCCTGGGGAAGAGCACCAGGTGAGTCAGGCCCTCTGTGCGGGGAACAGTCCTCTCTCCTGCCTCCTCCACCCCCACTGCTCGTGCTGGGTGCTCTGGTCTGGCCCCAGCTCCCAGGCCTCTAGTACTGGTCTGAGAGGTGAGTGAGAAGGAAGTTACATGCCAGCAAGCATGGAAGGAGACAGGTGGGGCTGCCATGATTCAAGGCCACAAAATCTGGGTGTGTTTTATGAGTTTCTGGATTCATAATCTTCTTTTCTTTGTGACCATGCTGGGAACTCGCCTTCCTACTTCCCTCTCATTACATTTTCTTTCCCTGCTGCCCCCTTTTTATGGCCAGAGAATGGCTGTGCAAATAGTCAATAATTCAGTAAAAGTAACTTTTTATGAGATGGCAAAGCTGGCCTTGCTTTCCCCCTAAAGAGATTGAAGTTCATAAAAAGCAGCTTTTATGAGGGGCTGTGCACTTCTTGGGAGGGGGGTGTTAGGGAACAAGTGCATGAGTGAACCGTGAGACAGAAAACAAAATGCTGTTTGCCAAATCCTGAAAGAAGAGGGGGCGAAAATCATTATCATTATGGAAGGTGGATGTCATTGAGGAGACCTCAGAAATCTTGGGGTCTCCTCTACCCAGATATGGTGGGGGACTTGGGCCTAGGTACATTACTTCTCTGCCTCAGTTATCTATCTATCTATCTATCTATCTATCTATCTATCTATCTATCTATGACAAGGTTTCACTCTGTCACCCAGAAAGAGCCATAGCATCATCATAGCTCACAGCAATCTCAAACTTCTGAGCTCAGGTGATTCTCCCTCTAAGGCCTCCCGAGTAGCTGGGACTACAGGTGTGCATAACCTGGCTAAATTTTCTATTTTTGTAGAGATAGGCCGTTGATCTTGCTCAGGGTGGTCTTGAACCTGACCACAAACAGTACTCCGACTTTCCCCTCCCAAAATGCGAGGATTACAGGTTTGAGCCTCTCAGTTATTTTAATCTGTAAAAATGGGGATGATAATGCCTGTAGGATGTTTTTGTGAGGACCTGACCTGCAAGTAAAACCTACAGGATAGTGCCAGGCGCCGTGAGTGCAGAGCAGCGTGAGCTATTGTAGTAATGGGAGAAGGGGCA
>CAUYON010070577.1:0-12746 GCA_963573935.1 Arctocebus calabarensis | reverse complement strand
ACGCTGTCTCCCTGTGTCCCCAAAGGGAAGTTTCTGGGCAGATCCCGCCTGGCAGAGATGCCTGAAGTCCTCTCTCCCCAGTCTCACTGTGCCCAGCCGCAAGGAAGCTGTTACTCGTCCGCCATCTTGCTCCACCCCTCTGATGAGAATTGATTAAAAGAAGCTAGCATGTCTTATTTGGAAACAAGAACACTGACTAGGGGAATCATTAAAGACCTGACTGGGAATGTTGGGTGTGGCCTGTGTAGATCCATGTGGCAGAACAATGACAAATAGATCACAGATGCAGCCATTTTCAGCTGAAGACAAGAAAGGATTTTCTAGCAATCAGAGAGGTGTCTACAAACAGAAAAATTGGCAGCTAAATTCCCTTGGAGCAGTAGATGATGAATTCGGCACCATGGGGAGCTAACTGATATGACTCAATTCAGATGTCTTAGAAGGAGTTCCTTTACTATAAGGTAGATTGGAAGAGATTCCCTCCTACTCCTTTGTAATTGTTGGGTTCTATGTTTTGATGATGGAAGAACTTGTGCTCATCAACATGGCAAGGCATGGCCACCTGTCTACCTTTTCAAAAGGGAAAGGGGTCTTCTGAATGCCCTAGTACACTCTCTCCTTGTCCCCACCCCAGCCACAGGTGATTGGGTTGGTGAAATCTGGTGTGGGGCGGCATGGCATGGTATACTGTTGTGTGCTGTGGTGTGGCATGGTGGGCTATGTCATGGGGTTGTGAGTTGTGCTGTGGTAGGTTGTGACATCAGAGGAATCATGGCCAGAGTCTTCTAGCAGTCATGCAGTGCCACTGGGACAGTGACCAAATGGTATCAGAGTAATTCTGATTGTCAAGATGAAGTGCTGATTTAGTGATTTCCTAGCAGCATTGGCTGACTTTTTACAAGTAAGCAAATATTCCGTGTCATCTTGCCATTGGTCTTTATGTCACAACAAAGGATACAGCAGGCCCCACATGGCCCCTCTCACTGGTCCATCTCACCATCCCATCCACTACAGGGCAGAGCAGGCATAGAACTGAAGATAAATCTTATCTATTATTCTGTAGTTTTAAAAATGGAATATTGTAAAGTTTCTGCTATACAACAACTCACAATTTACATGCTAGTACTGATAAAAGATAAGTATGGTTTTAAAATGTGTCCATAGTATCTGGGTTCATGGACTGAAAGGCTAATTAGTTTCAAACATTGCACACTCCCTATTCAAGAAGGACTACACTTTGCCAAGAACCATAGATTCTGGACCTCTAATGATTTATTTGCACATTTTTATGACATGAAAATCCTTGTACAATATAACTGGGAATTCCTGGTGTAGAGTGAGTTAGCCTTTAACTTTTTGGACATAATTCCCTTTTCCACTGACAGCAATTCTTCTTGACAAAATTTGTCTTTGAGCATTAGTCATTCAAAAACCAGTAATCTGTCTTGGTTTGGTTGGGTTTGGCTAAATAGAAGTAAATGTTCTAAGTCTATTGACAATGTCTGTTTGGAAGAGCAGATATTAGGAAAAAGAAATCAGCATCTACCCTGGAAGCCTGTACCACCGAATGACACTGTGATTTATTGAAAAGTAGTCTGAAACAAAGAGACAGAGAAAGAATTTAACTACTTAATGCTATTTGTCCACATGCTTTTTCCTGCTGCTGTCCCCAAGCTCATACAAGAGGAGTTAAGCTCAAATCAGAAACAGCAATAGCCTCCTTCGTTGTCCGTCTGCCTCTAATTTTGCCTCCTCCACGTCCACTCTTCCAATGGCCCCACGATGTCCAAAGCAAAGGGCTGGTGAGTTCTGTTCTCTGCCTCCATTCCTCATTCTTTACCAAATCCCTGCTATTGGCGCTTGGCTGAGGAGTGTCCCAGTGCCAAACTTGATGAGAAGCAAGAATGAGGTCAAGGCGCCGGGGGTGAGAAGTGGAGTGACCTTTGGTTGCCCTGGAGCCTGCAGCAGTGGCCCCAGCAGTCACCCCAACTCTCCAACTCTTTCTTTGAAGACAGACATCATCCTAATGCTTGGGCAGGGTGACACCTTGCCCTCTGAGGAAGAAACTGGGAGGAAATGCCATTTGCTTTTGTTCCTTCTTGATTCTCCTCAAGATCTTGAAGCAGGTCTGAGTTCTGCATCATTATTTACAGCTGAAATGTTATAGTCATAACTAAAAGGAAAGTATAATTGAAAGCTGCTAGCTAAGTGCTGGGCCAGAAAAATATTTCCAACAGTCAAATCGTTGTCTGTGTATTTGTGGAGAGCTTTATCATCGCCGTTCTCCTAGCCCTGTTTGCTATGTTAAAATACATAGGGCTTGGGACGCTCCCTGGGAGGGTGGTCTTCCTGTGTGCACCTGGTTCCCTCCCTCACCCTCCACAACATCCTCACATCACGGAGCACTTCTGCTCTGCTGTCTGCTTGATTTCTGTGAAGGTGGCCTGGGCTTTTTCTTTGATGGTGTCCAAGTCCATATTCTGGAGATTCTGTAACTGCCCCAGAATAGAATCCTTATCTTCTTCCTCTTCTTGATCTTCATCTACCATTTTCCGGAGATCTTCAGGCACATCCACATCATCTCCAGCCAGCTGGATTTGAGTCTCATCCATTTCACTCTGTGTGAGAAACAGATAGACAATAACCCTGACATTAGTCAACCAACCAGGTAAACATACAATTTTAAAAGAAGCTAAAAAGAAAGGTCTGTCAAGAATGAATGATGGGAATGGCAGGTATGGCTCTCTGCGGCAGAGCCTGGTCCTGGCGACCTGCCGGGGGCCAGAGGTCCTTGTTGGGTGGCCTCTCCTTCACTGCATCTTGGGTAGAGCAGAACGTTCTAGCACAGTGGTTCTCCAAGTGCGGTCCCTGAATGAGCAGCATCTTCAGCACCTAGGAGCCTATAGAAATAGCACATGCCCCACCCCCACTCTTACTCAATGAGGAACTCTGGGTCTGGGGTGGAGGGTCTAGCAGTTTGGGTTCTGAGAAGTGCTCCCTGTGATGCTGATGCACAAGAAAGCTGGAGCATCACACCCAGCTCCAGCTCAGGCAGTTTTGTGAGTTTTGCAGAGTCTCTCAGCTCCCCACTAAGGCCCAGGGGGCACGGCCAACCCATTCTGGAGCATGGGGTATGGGTTATAGTGACTAGACAATATTTATTAAACGACTCATCACACTTTAGTGCAGCTTCTGCTTGGCCCGGGCTTCTCTTCTCCTGCCTGCTAGATGGATAGACGCCTGTGGCACAGAATGATGTCAAAGTCAATCTTCCACCCTGAGTACCTGGAATGGAGTCTGGCACACATTACATGTTTGTTAAGTGAGTTGCCAACAGCACCCTACTTGGTATACTGACAGGCTAGCCTTCTGCGTCAGTGATGCCATCACCCAGGCTAATTTACATATTTTATTTTGTGATTCCAGGCAAGGCTGTCCCAGAATTTCTTAATGCATGCCTCCTGGTCTTTGAGATTCTTTTACCACTTAGGCACAGAGCCACCTGTTTCCTAATAAGAGAGAAGATTCTAAAGAAAAACATCCTCCAGGAAAGGTTAGCAGTAGCTTATGTTCCCAGAGGGCTGCCATCAGATAAATTTCACAGGTCAGATTGTCACATGAAACTGGGTTTTAGGGGTACGGAGCACTAAAAAGAGCATCAGAAAAGCTAAAGTTAGAAAGGATCTGTGTCAGGGCCACCTGAATATGTGGTGACCAGCTGTGAATTTGTTACCAAAGCTCATGAACAATCACGCAAGGCTTAAATGATCGTCTTAGTCTTATTCAGACCACTTAGATTTAAGAAAGATTTTATGCACCTGCTGAGTGCTCAGGTGGAGTCAGAGACCTAAAGGGAGGCCTGGATTCCCCTTGCATGGGTGCTGAGCAGAGACAGCCAATTCTGGGTTCCAGGAACGTGTAAACCTTATTCTCCATCTGTAAAGTGGGCTGCAGGGATAGGGTAGGTGAGGTCTCTCTAGTGCTAATGCTCTCGGTTCCCATGCTTAGAGAGGCTGTAGCCCGCCTACCTTTCCCCAGAGCTCTCCGCTTTAATTTTGTTCACTAGACAGAGTGACAGCACAGTTTGGCTCCAGAAACACCTCGAGGGGCAGATTTCTGATGCAGAGGAAATCAATGCCCTTGGGAGGGATGGTTCCCACCTAGGCCCTCCCTGGAGACTATGAGGAGGACAGCCACACTCTGCGCCCGTCAGCTTCTGGAAATGAGCAAAGCCTCTCCTTGCGTTTGACCAGGGCCATGGACCCTTTAAGTGCTTAACAGATTAATTAGTTCCTCGTCAAACTGTTGTGGGATTAATTAGTTAGTTAATCCCTGAGGGCTCCCAACCAATCATTTACTATACAACCCAGCCAGCCCATTCTCAATTCCCACAAATGCAGGACATCTGCCTTCTCTTATGCACCCCCAAATTAAATGTAACTGATTTGCAAAGATATTCCTGGGTATTCAGACACCACCCCTTTGGTGGATAGTAAGATGGCTACGTGTGTCACCAGGTTCAAACCTGGACAGAGTAATTGCTGTGGGCCTGGAGGGATAGCCAGCTAGAGGGGCCACAGGGCAGTCAGCCAGATGGCCGGCTAAGACCTGACCCACTCAGAAGGTCTCTCAGGGTGATGTGCTCCTGCCTCCCATTCTCAGGGCGACCTCAGCAAGGCTGCCTTCTATGGTCCTGCCACCTCTGAGTTTCTGAATGGTTTTCTCCTTCAAGAGTGACTCTGGACTTCACTGTATCCTCGTGCCATTTGCCCAGGGAAAGGAGAGCAGTGCAATTCCACTTTGCCTCACAAAGAGACCTTCATCAGTCTGATGTCTACCAAAGTGGTTCTCAAACTGGGTTCTCTGAGCTAAGACCATCAGCGTCTCCCAGGACCTTGCTAGAGAGGCACATTCTCAGGCCTTACTCAGACCTACTGATTCAGAAAAGTAAGGGGTAGGTCCAGAAATCTGTGCTTTAACCAGCCCTCCCGGTGACTCCGGTGCTTGCTAAAGTTTGAGAACCACTGCTCAACATTTCGTGAAAACAGGGTCTGTAACTTCCCTACTTTTATGCTCAGAACCCAGCAGAGCTTCTGGGATGTGAACACAAGTAAAAATGTTTATTGAATGATTCAACGAGCCTATTGTCAGGAATGATAAGAGCATTATTAATACTTGAATTCAAAATCCTGTTCTTTGCAAAGAACTCTGTTTTCACAGTTACCCACTGCTCTTTATGCTCCAATGGGGTAGCAGAGGTTAAGGGCCTTGGCTTGAGTCAAACTGCCTGAGGGAGAATGCTCCACTGCTCACCAGACATGTGACCCAGAGCCTTCCCCAACTTCTCTGGGCTTTAGTTCCTTATCCATATATTGGGAATTAGATGGTTTGCCTGAGAGCTGTGGCAGATTAATTAGGTGATAACCAAATTATTCAGAATCTATGAAGCATTCCAGTGGTGGTGGCTATTCACAACAATAATAACCTTCAGAGGTGGGAGAGATCTGCTCTGGACAACCCTGCAGGCAGGGCTCAGCCCCATCAGGAGGGCTTGCTCTCTTTGTACTCCACCTCTGCTCTAGCAATGATTCCTACCTTCACCCCACAGGCTCAGTTTTCCTAAGACATCAGGCTTAATCACTTCCCTCTCAGCACTAGGCCCTCAGTCCTAGGAAAATTCTACCCAGCTGGGCCCACGCTGCCCTGACCTCTTGTCAGACCTACTCTGAGTGTTTGTGGGTGGCAGAGGGTGATTACTGACAGAGGTCCCTGGCTCACAGCCTGGCCATCTTGGTTCCCACTCCCTGGCTCCATTCCTCATGAGAAGGACCTTAAGAATGCTTGTAAGACACAACATGTCTTATTCAATGTGCTCAACAATCTCCCAGTCCTCCGGCCTCCCCACCTAGCCAGCAGCTCAGTGCCCTCTCAGGAGCATAGGCCTGCAGAGAAGGCCTGGGAAGGCTCCAGAACGCATTCAGGCAGCAAATGCGAGGTCTTGAGTAGGCAGCGTATGGCCTAAAAGAAAGGTGCGGGCCCTGGTAGACATGTCCCTTTCTCCCTACAAATTCCTCATTTCCATGTGAGACTGGCTGGAGGGACAAAGAGAGCCCTCTTAAGCATGGGACTCAGGGAAGGTGGCCTCAGCTTTCTAGATCTGATGGCAGCATTGGGTATGGTGAAGGGCTGTGGTCAGAAAGTCCTACACTCACTGGACCTTCTAGAAGATCAGTGCCGCTGACCATTTGTCAGCAGCACGGTTGCTTCAGGTGATGACTCTAGTGCTGGAACCATCTGCCCTGGGCTGCAGCACCACCAAGGGCGGGGAACCAGACAAGGGCCACTGAATGGGTACAGCAAAGAATGAAACCCTCTGGAACCCAGCCTGGGCCTGTGGCCACGTGAGCACTGGGTACCGACTAACTACACGATCTCAGACCTGGAACTGGCCAAGTGTTCACATGTCTCATTTGTAAAAAGCTGCTGCCTGCCAGCCTGTTACCCTGCAGAGGTAGCCTATGACAGTGGGAAGAGTGTGGGATTTAGAGCTTGGAGATCTGGGTTCAAGTCCCAGATCTGTCATTTACCCAGTGCATGACCTTGGGCCAGTCACCTTAAGTTTTTGAGGCCCGGTGGGAGGGCCACTCAGAGGATTGTTGAGAAGATTGAATGAGACATGTTGTGAAACAGGCTCATAAGCTTCTCAGCCCTGGACAAATGGTAGCGGTGGTTATTAATATTTTAGAGGAAATGGACGGCTCACTGTCAAGATCGCTGCTGCAAGAATCCCTGGGATAAAGAAAGCACAGACAGTGACACAGACAGTGGGAGAGTGGCAGCCTGTAAGAGAAAGGTCCGGGACAGGGCAGGCAATTAAGGAGCATAACGGGATTTTTACAGTGGACACTGGGCAGCCTTGTTTCCGCCTTTCCTAATGAACTTCCCTGCTGACAGGATCTTGTCTACAATTCAAACAATGGCCGTCTTGTCCAGACTTTCTGCTACCCATTGACAAATTTTAGGTTGAGGAGACCAGGAATATTTGGACACAGTTCACACTTCAAGGAAAGGCAGTAATGCCTCATTACAGTCCCCAAATACAAATGCAGCTCCAGCCAATATGAATCAGCATCACCGCAGGCTGGAAGCAGCTCCTGAGGAAGGAGAGAGTCTGTACCAAGAACAGTGGCGTGAGCAAGTGCATGAGTGAGTGGAGAGGGCTGATTAGGGGACTTAGGGGTAAACTTTGTTCTTAGAGGTTCCGTTTCAGAGGTCTCATTTCTAGAAATCTTATCAATTTGGGATATTGTTTAATGCAGTTAAGAGCTAATTATTTTTATGCCAGCTAACCAGAATCCATTTTAATCTCTTGTTTTTAACCAGACTTATTATCTTTATTGCCAGTGCTGGATACCCCATTATTTAAACAGCCCCATATCCAGCCTTTGTTGTTCCCTGTTCTCTGACCTTTCATGGAAGGGTAGGCATGACCTTGGATTTCAGGCTTGTTATCCCCCAGACCTTGACAAACCAGGCTTCATCTTCTACCAAACTTGCAATATGATGATAAATGATCTTAGATGGTTTTATCTTCATAAAGCTGAGTATTCACCACTTGTTAGAGTCTAGTCAATGAAACTGGGTGACTGTAGTAGGTAGATTTGATTTGGGTTTTGTTTTATTTTTTCATCCACAGGATAAAAGATGGCTTGAGGAATGGATTTCTGTCACTTTGATGAGTTGTCCCAACATATGATGTTGATGCTTTTGTGAGGGTCACTGATTTTAGCAGTCAGGCACTTGTCTTCACAAGCCACTCTCACTGGCCTGCTTATGTGTAAGGCTGCTGCCCTGAGAAGCTTCCCAGGTGACTCTACTGTGTGTTGGTGTGAGACGTGCTGGCTGCTTCCTGTGTCACCCTCTGCTGCTGTTCTTTACTCCTTTAGTGACTTAAAGAGCCCTCAGCATGCCCAGAGTAGCACAGATGGTGTGGATTTGTCTTCTCAAGTAACAGGCCTTGTTTCTAATGCAGACTGAGAGTGTGCATGTGTTCTAATGCTAACTGAGAGTGTGCATGCCTTGGGGTCCACATGTTCTAATGCTGACTGAGAGTGTGCATGGCTTGGGGTCCACATGTTCTTATGTAGACCGAGAGCGTGCATGCCTTGGGGTCTACATGTTCTAATCTTGACTGAGATTGTGTGTGCATTGGGGTCCACATGAACAGGAATTTCTAGATACCAGCTGTGCACACTTCTTTTCTTTATGAAGACATTCCACAGAGACTCAAGAACCTCCCAGAGGTCACTTATCCAAGCTTCTCATTGAGGAAACAGGTCCTGAGGAGTGAAGATACTTGCAACAATTTCATTCTACTTGTTAGGGGATCAGAACCAGGCAAGGCTGCCGGCGGTCCAGAAGGAAAACACAGCCCATGCAGTCAGACCTGCATGGGAGTTTTGCTCTGCCACTGACTGGCTGTAAGGCCTTGAGAAGTTGCTTTCCCAATGTGAGCTGGTGTACTCATATGTAAAGGAGAAGTGATACCCACCTGCTGTACAGGGCAGTTGAACATTAAGTGAGAAAGCTGGTGTGGCCAAGTATCGAAGTCCTGCTTCACAAGTGTCCAGTGACTTTGTTCCCATCCTCACATTTCCTATGAATACTCAATCCATGGCTCTTTCAAGTACATGAGTAGGAGGAGCAGATGGAACTAGGGCAGGGTGGGAGGGAAGGAGGAGATGATGGCTTCTGGGGCCTCTGATGGCCTTCCTGCCACCCAGCCACCAGACACAGCTGCTCAGAAACAGGAGGTTTTGGTGTCCTGGACCCTGCTGGGCAGCCCCAAGAGTTCCTAATCTGAAGGAGGTTGGCAAAGAGTGGGTTCAAAATCATCTTTATTATTTTTTTAAGAGGAAAATTCTAAATTTAATTCTAAATGGTACTTTCCATGTGACCTGTTTGAAGACAACTCTCTTGATAAGATTTTTTTCTATATTTATCTTTTAAAAAGATGAATGATGTCCTAATACAGCAGACAAACACCAGGTGTAACCAAATCGTATACCTCAGCAGGGGGCATGACATTATTTTTCAATGACTAACCCAGATTGACAATTCTGTTAATAGGATTAGGGTTCATTGTGGGACTGTTTTCTCTTATTAATTTGGCTTGACTTACATATACATTTTAAATTGGCTAGAGAGAGAGGCACATTTACTTCTAGAAAGAATCTTGTGGCTTTATTTAAAATGTATTACCTTTCCTATTTGAAGAAATATTACATTTTAATTTTAATACAAATAAACCTTTGTGTTTGTAGAAAATTATAATGCTGAATTCAGACTTGTTCTTCTCTTGACAATTTATTTTAATATCACATAGGGCAGAAAAATTCATTCTGCTATTTTTGGTACTTCGTTCTTTGGGCATTTTTTTTTTTTACCTTTCCTTTTTTCCCATTAACATCTATTTATTCAGCAAACTCTGTGTGTGTGTGTGTGTGTGTGCAACTTCTGTATGTCAAGCATCATGGTAGGCATTAAGAACAAAGATTAAAAAGTCAGCTCCTTTTGTTCAGGAGCATGTAGCAGGTGCCAGCATTCAGGGTTGGAAGATGACATAGGAGACAAGCACCCAAGATATTGTGGGAATATGGAAGAGGGTGACCCAATCCAGAATTACGTGGGGGGAGGAAGATCCCAGAGGGGTCTGGAAGAAGTGGCACTAGACCAAAGTCTTACAGAAAGGAAAAGGCCACAGGGAGCAGAGGACAGAGTGGGAGTAAGGTCCAGGAGAACTTTATTCTCAAAAGTCACAGTAAACCAATATTTTTCAAAACAGGGAGAGAAAAGGATCAGATTTGCATTTTGGAAATTTCAGTTTTGAGGGGAAGTCTAAAAGGTACAAAAGAGCTATTGCAGTAACAAAGAGAAGAGATGATGAGATTTTCAGTTGGGGAGAAGGTGAGAATTACTCAGGGGTCCCTCCGGGTGGCCTGGTGATTTCCCAGGTGTGAGGCTGGAAGTGGGAGGGAAGAGTCAAGGGAGAATTCTGCCTTCTGGTCTGGGGGACATGCTGCCAGGCTAGACACTTGTGGAGGTAGAGCCTGCAGGAGGGGTAGGATAATGAATGAATGGGTTTTGGATATAAGCATGTCCCAGTGTCCAGGTGAGGGTAGATGTAGTGGTGAAATTTCAGGAGATATGTGTGCTGCAGGCACAGATCTGAGAGTCATCAACATCCAGGTAGTATTAGAAAGCAATAGCAAGATGCAGCCTTTCAGGGAAAGTATATAGACTTGAGTGAGAAAAAGAGCTGGCCAAGGAAACACCTTGAGATATCGCACAACTTAGGGCTGGCAGGGGGAGGGTTACCCACAAAAAAGATGAAGCAGAAACAATTCAAAGAGAACAACAACAGAGGGCGATGTTCAGAAGCTAAGGAGAGGTTGGGCTTCAAAGAGCAAGCAACCACCAGTGTTAAAGAGGCCCCAAAAAGAAACATAGCAGAGTCATCTACTATATAAGAGCTGAAGGAAAGTATCAGCAGAGCACTGGGATCCAGAGTGATTTAAGGGAAGATATCTAGAAAGGCATATTTACTCAAAAACTGCCATTTAGTTGTTTAGTTGGGAGAGATTTGATTCCCTTTACACAGGAGAGGTGGTAGAGAAGGAGAAACTGAGGATATGGATTAGGAATAATTAGTGGAGTGAGATCCAAATCTAATGTGAGTATCATGGGTTTCTTTAGGCCTCTAAAGACCTATAATTTGAAAACTAGAGGAAATCAACATTGGCTGGATATGTGTACAAGAACATGATAACGACTGCTGTAGACACAGACATATACGGGGCAGATGACTGCAATTTGATTACTGTACTTGTCCAATTACTTATCTTATTGATGAAATTAACAATGGTCATCAAAAGTCTTACTACCATAAATAGTATTGTCATTAACAATTAATAATAAAGTCAGGACTGGCGGTGTCTGTTCATCTGGAGGGCTAAGGTTACATTGTTCCTTTGCAAAGAGACCAGATTTGCTTTCCTGGTCAGCAATAGAGTGAAACTCCTTTTCATAGGCAACAGTAGCCAAATAATTTTCTTTGGAAAATACTGTTCTAATTCCAAAATGTGACACAGCCATCCTCATTAGACCTGACAGCTCCCAGGGAAGACATTTTCTCAAATCTGCTCCCCATTGGGCCACAGTAAGGGGAAAGCCCCAGAGTTGAACCTGCCGTTATGTAACTGCTGTGGTGGGGACCCTGGGGAATTGTGAATGAGGGACCCAGGGGTCATCCCTTGTTAGTTGGAGGACATGTTAAATTCATGCAATTCCCTGTGGACTGCTAATAGTACTACTCTAACTGCTTACCCAATAGGGATGGCACGGGGCTAAGCTGTCTGCAAACTGCCAGGGCAGCAGACGGTTATTAGGAGCTCACTGAAGCCTGGTGACCCCTGCTTTCTGCCCAGTGCCATTTCTTTGTTAGAGGGTGTGTTCAGCTCTCAAGTCTGCCACCATAAATGAGGTACAGTTTAGAGGGGCTATGGGGACAATGGGGCACAAAAAAGTACTGGATGAAGAATAAGGACCGGAAGCCCCATCTGTCACGGCAGCTTTGTGACCTTTGGCTATTCCTGAATTCATATGATCCTTACCATCACGTGTTGACTACACATCTTTTCTGGATGTAAAAAATAAGTCTAATATGAGCAGTGCCTGTAGCTCAGTGGGTAGGGCGTTGGCCCGCCCAGCTAAAACAGCAGTGGCAACTGCAACAAAAATAGCCAGGTGTTGTGGCAGGCACCTGTGGTCCCAGGTACTCGGAGGGCTGAGGCAAGAGAATCGCCCTAGCCCAAGAGCTGGAGGTTGCTGTGAGCTGTGACACCACAGCATTCTACCCAGAGCGACAAAATGAGACTGTCTCAAAAAAAAAAAAAAGTCTAATAAAAGAGAAACACCATTCAGACATTGAAGTCCGAGAGTCAAAGTCCTGTGGTCACCCAGAACCCATACCTGCTAGGGACAGAACTCAGAGGAGGGGGTGGGAGCAATGGTTGCCATGTTCCTCGGAGAACCCAGATGCCAGCCCACAGAGGGGCCCAGGGAAGGACTTAGGAACCTAGGAGATGCAAATCTACAACTCAGATACCCACTGTGGTTTTCTGGTGGCTAAGAGTTCCACTGTGAGGGTTTCCTCTGCGTGATCAGACAGACCTACGAGTTACCGCAGGTCAGCACCGCCCAGTGCCCAGTCACTCTGGGTTGGTTGGCGGGACTCAGTATTAGAATCAAAGGCCCAGGAAATGATTTCATGTCCCCACTCATCTCCTCTCATATCTGTCCAAGTCCTGTCATTTCACAATGTCTCCTATTCCTGGCTACGGCTGCGACAGCTAAAACCAGATTGGTAGCATTCTCTCCAGGTGAAATACACCACAGGAGGAAGGGAATGCACAATCTGGTCCTTAAGTGGCAAAATAATGTTTTGTTTTGCGTTTTTAGTCACTTTCAGAACTTTATTTCTGCCCCATCCTGGTTCTTCTGTGACCCACAGCGGGGTTTTGCCCCATCCGCGGGGACGTTGGTGGCCCTGCGTCTAGGAACGCGAGGGGGCGCCCGGCGTCGGCAACCTGGGGCCGCGCAGGCTGCAGCCGCCGCACGGCCAGCTGGGGGGGGGGGGGGGGGGGGCTGCACCGGGGGGGGGGCGCCCCCCCCCCCCGGGGGGCCGC
>CAUYON010070575.1:0-16522 GCA_963573935.1 Arctocebus calabarensis | reverse complement strand
TAACATAGCCTTCATGGCCTTTTAATCACTATATGAAGACATTTATATTCTGCATTTAGTAAGTTTCACTTGTACCCTTTTAAGATGTACCGAATAAACCCTATTTTTATAAGTTAGGAATATGAAATAGAAATCTCTCTAGATGGCATTCATTAGCCTAGCAGTTTTATATCTTTTCTCCCAGATTTATGCCTATGAGAGATTTTTAAAAAAATTTCTTTTCTCCCAGCCCTGCTACTACTTGGAAACAAATATTACACTAAGTTGTTTTTTTTTTTTTTTACTTCCTTTAACTCTCCTATTTTCTTTATCACTCCCTCCTTTATCCCATTAATTTGTCCTTTCTATTATTTCTTTCATCTCTTTAATAACCGAGAAAGGCATTTTAAAGAATTAGACATCTGTGTTATATGAAAATAAATTCCAGTCTGCTATAGTCATTTTGAGATGACTAATGAAATGCCAGTGATACAATTAGAAAGTTATTTCATACATTGAAAATAATCACAAATTCTGAAAAATTTGAGGAATAAATTATTATTAATTATAAGAGATGATGACTATGCCCACGTGAGCACAGTATTTCCCTGGTTGAAAGGCTTTCACATAGAAGAAGAATTTGGACAAATGAAGGTCAAAATTTAGAGATAAACCTAAAAACATTCAATAGTTTAGTTCAACAAGCTCAAAAGTGGAAAAAATACATTAGAAAGTCCATGAATTGCTGCCACTTTTCTGCTTGGTCTTTTTATCTGTGGCCCGTATGACAGCACAGTCTCGTTCAGTCAAACCGTTTTGATTCTAGTTAAGAACCCTAAGTACAAAAACACTTGACTATATGGGAAATTGTTGGGTTCGAGTGTGGGGCAAGTAATTGGTATGAAAATAAGAGAAAGTTTAAAAGTTCATATTGTAAACCAATTTTCCCTCTTCTATTAAAAACTAGTGGGATAGAAAAATGCTTCCAAAGAAACCTCTTTGAAATCACAGCTAGAGACTGCAAATATATTGTTTGGCTGGTAGGCTCATTTTGTCTTCTTTCTACAGCAGAATACAGACTTCTGTTGCATTAAGGATAAAAATACATTGTAAAGTGCTGCACGGTACGAACCTGGTGATTAGTGGGTTTTTTTGGTGCAACACAGAATCTAAAGAGTCTTTTTTTGAAAAGTGAGCACGAAGGAAACATAAAGGTTCTCTCACTCCCTTCTCTTTCCAAACTCTCCACCTCACATCAATAATATAGATGTTGGGGGTAAGGAGGTAAGGAAGGAAGCAGAATGCTATTTGTCTCTCCCCCGCCCCACAATACCTTGATGATTTTCAGATATTTTTGTATTAGGTATTTGGTGGATATGTCCACTATGCCTAAAAAAAGATCAGATGAAAACTGACGCTATGAGGATGTGTGTAGATAAGGAGTTCAGCTTTGAACTTTGATAATAAGACATCCAACTGAAGACACTTTCATGGTATTTTTTGGCTACCTAGGTCTGAAGTTCATGCTGAAGATGCAAATTTTGGAATAAAGGCTGAGCAATGACGTGAAAGAGATTTCTTAGGGAAAATAGGCACATTCAGAAGAAAATGAAGGTTAAGATGAAGACTGAAGGAATTGTAAAGAGAAGAGTTAGTGAAAGAGATTTAAAAAATGGCCACCAGAGATGCAGTCACCACACAGAAATACAGCATTCGAAAGGCTGAAAGAATAGTCTCTGAATAAGAGAGAACTTTTTGCATTGCAAAAAGCTTCTAAATCAGCCTGTGATATGATAAGACTAGGAAGGGAGGAATTGGCAGTCCTGAGTTAAACCCAATAAATGAATGTTTGCTTTGAGAAAAGGACAAAAGTCATAGGGTCAGGAGCTGCAGCAGAATAAGGGGACTGTTGGAGATTTTATTAAATGGGAAGAAGTAGGGTAATTTAAATGCTACTGGGAGGTTCTAATAGAAGAGAAGAAAATTTCATATACAGAA
Organism: Arctocebus calabarensis; assembly: GCA_963573935.1. NCBI lineage: Eukaryota > Metazoa > Chordata > Mammalia > Primates > Lorisidae > Arctocebus > Arctocebus calabarensis. The sequence continues at coordinate 14,545 of CAUYON010070575.1, read as the reverse complement.
TGAGAGTGAATAGTTCATAGTTTCTATAAAGGAGGGGGAAAATATGATCTATGCTAATGAGGACTTTTAGTTGCAAATAGAAAAACTCTACTGGTTTAATCAGAATAAAGTAATTGCACCTCACTGGCAGAATTTCATCATATGTTTATATGCTACTTACCAGGTAGGTATTATGTTCTAGAGGCAAGTCTCATAGCATGAAATTTTATAAAATACAGAAAGAGTATTAAAAAGATGCTGGGCACCCACCATGCAAGGGAAGTATACTATAGGAGACAAAGCATGGCTGGAAGAATTAATTTTAGTTAGCAGTTTAGAAATGTTCTCTATGGTAGTAAAGATGAGAAAGAACTAATGGGTGATGACCGGAAAGTCAGTTGTGAGAGAGAGCATCTGAGGGCAACGATTTTTTCTTAGACAAGTAGGATACAAATTGAGAGTGAGGGTAATAATGAAGGTCTAAGGTTTGAGAAATATGGGAAAGATTTAAAATAGTCTTTCTGGAAACTTGGAGAGAAGGCTGAACAGACAGACATAGTATTTATGAACTGCATAGAATGTTACTGTCAATTGATGACCATGAATTTATTTATTTTATTATTATTATTTTTTTTGATAGAGACAGAGTCTAACTTTATCACCCTCAGTAAAGTGCTGGGGTGTCACAGCTCACAGCAACCTCCAGCTCCTGGGCTTAGGTGATTCTCTTGCCTCAGCCTCCCGAGTAGCTGGGACTACAGGCGCCCGCCACAACGCCCAGCTATTTTTCTGTTTTGCAGTTCAGCTGAGGCCGGGTTTGAACCTGCCACCTTCAGTATATGTGCCTGGCGCCCTACTCACTGAGCCACAGGTGCCACCCGATGACCATGAATTTATAGTGGCACAAGTCTCCTCTACTAGATGACTTCCCAGGTGACAACATGGAGATGACAGATCTCCAGACTTATCCAGCTTTAAATTCTAGATGGAAGTCCTTTGGAATATTAGAGAAGAATGAGAAGTTAAAGAGATATTCATGTTATTGTACAAAACCCTAAGTGGACTTGAGCCACTATTGTTCATAAGGACAGATATTTATCTTTATTATATCCATCATGTTAATTGAGATGACCTCTTATTCCATTTCAGCCTGTCAAAGTATATTTTGGCATTGATTTTGTCATCCTTCCTATTTACTTTTCTCCTAGGCTTTATTTCACCTGAAGATTTGATAAACAGATGGCATCTTCACCATATTACTAATGAAAAAGCTGAACAGGAAAGGACTAATTATGTGACCTAATAATATTAATGTAAGGAGTTTAAGTCAAATGTTTAGATATGAGAATTTTAGTAATCTTTTTCTCAGTGCTACGACCACAGAATTTTATAGCTATTTCACCCCTACACTCCTTGAAATTTTTTCACACCTGGGAAAGGTGATACCCAGGAAGGGTTAAGCAAGTTTTTCAAAGTCACCAACTAGGTGGTAGAATTTCGATGTCAGACTAAGTTTTTATATTTTTATTGTAATTTTAAAAGTACAATTATATATGTATAGGGTACAAAGTGATGCAATATATAATGTATTACATATATAAATATATATATATAATGTGCACACATATCACAATGTAGAATGATTGAATCAAACTAATTAAAATATCCATAAACCCCAATACTTACTCTTTCTGTCTAACTCAAACATGGTACTCACTGACAGTGAAAACTAGGACTTGTGGTCCCTTTACAAACTACTCCTTTCCCTCACGTGAGTCAAATTCTTTTTATATTCAAAAGTTTTTGATGTATTAAGTAAATTTTTATTTTCTATTAATGAACCTTAATAGGATTACATATATCTTCAGGCAAATTTGAGTGTTCACTTTTTAGTTAGTTTTTTTTGTTGTTGTTGTCACAAATATTACTGTGAACAAGTTGCCAGGGAGAGTGTCACATTAACATCATTTATCCCACAAGATTATAGTTAACGATTATTCTGCAAGATAAATATTACATGGACATCATGACAATGGAAATGCAAACTATAGCTGAATTTAGAGTTCTGTGATTATAAATTAAATTTTCATTCTGTTTCTTACGTTATGTTGATTAGAAACTGTAAAACTATCTTAGTAACTACTGGTTGATAAAGTGTTCACTTATAGACAATATTCAGACTATAGTATACAAAGTACATTTAAAAATATTTTTCAATTTGTAAGTTTAATTACAAATAGGGTTATACTAAGCTATAAACCTCAATAAAAGTAAATCTCTCTTCTTTTTTCCAATTGTCAACAAATTAAAATTTAGGTTTAGGAAAGTTTTCACCCTCATTTAATCACTGCAGTAGTAAAACATAGGCTTTGAAAGCCATACTGGGGTTTGAATTTCAGCTCTGTCATATAATAGTTGTGGTTGTTGGAGAAGGTTATATAATCATTTCAATTTCAATTTACTCATATGTGAAGTGAGAAGAGCACCACCTGCCTCTTTAGAATGTGAGAATTAAATAACTATATTTGTAAAGTGTAAAGAACAATCTCTAGTTTATATATTCACTCAGTAAATAAGAGACATAATTTTTATATGTCCAAAGTAAGATAGAATAAAACTAAAATTCTACACATGAAATATGTTCTTTTTTTTTCTGGATGGAGTTAGTTTTAATTACAAACTTTACCATGTTAAGCATCTATAGATATATCACATAGAATTTAGGTACTCTATACTGCATTTTCAAAGGTTATAAAGACTATTTTTAAAATATATCAACTAGTAACTGTGTAAAGTGTTTCTTATTATCTTGTTTAAAATGAAAAAGAAAGTTTTTACCTTCATCTACATGAGAAATTGGCAAGCAGATTAAATTCAGTGTTTTCGAAGCAAAATTTACGAGCATTATGGCTATTCATTTCACTAGTGTCTATGGCGACTTTGACAATATAATAGCAGAATTGAATAATTACGACAGACGATATAGATGGTAAAAGTTAAAATGTTTACTGTAATGATGGTGAGTATGCCAGGACATTTTATCAAATAACGTAAACTCATTAAGGAATGAGTATCTTGTATTCACAAGTCTACCCACATTTAAGGGAAGGCAATTATACCAGATCAAACTACCAGGGGACAGAAACCTTGGGGACCATTTTGGGATTCTGACTACCACAGTAATGTACATCATTATGTCCATTTATAGATTAGCAAATTAGAACTTAGAAAGGTTAGTGATTAATTTGCCTAAATTCATATAATCAATATGTGTTATAACTTACAGCTGTCTAATTTAAAAGATAGGACTCATAAACATTATGGTTAACATCCTCTTGAAGTCCAATGATACAGAAATCAAATTATACTTAATACAATTAATCTTCTTTCTTAGTTTCCATTCACACATCTATACATGTGACTTTGAAATTTACGATCTCTAATCTTGATGCCTTGCCTAAGCTATAGATCCCTATGTTTTAAAATCTGCAATTTTCTAATTTTATGATCTAGGTCAAGTTTGACTCATTTAAAACCAATGTAAAGAAATTACTCTTCTTAAAGTCCTACTTCTTTTAGGGGCATCACCATTTTTCTTGCTGGTGTTGCCATGTTTGTAATCCTTTCTACCCTGATGTACTGTGAACGAATTCAGAGCTGATATTCCAGGAAATGTCCTGGGGCTCATTTGCAAACAATGGTCAGTCAGTCCCTGTTTTTGTTTGATACCCAGTGCTAGTCATGATCGATGCTTTCATTTCTTAATTTGAAATATGTTCAATATCCATCTATTTTGTTTCATTTCGTATTTATGTTTGGTAATGAAAATGCATGATTTGCTCTTATTTTTTGGTAAGCACCTTTTTTAGTCATTTCAAAAAGTAAACACATTAGCTGTTTTTCAAATGTTATCAACATGCACAACTTTAACCTTGCCTAAAGTGGGATTTCAATGGAATTTAATTTACTTACAGAAGTATCATCGAATAATGAAAAGTTATCAAGTAAAAATGAATTATAGACATGTTGCCAAAAATCTGAGGTTAGAAAATAAATTTTAAGTTATTAATTCTATTAACTATATAGGAGCCACCTTCATAACATAGGCATGATTTTGTCCCTATTCGAACGTTACCTTTTTTCTTGCTTATGGATAATATGAGCTAGTAAGGTAACTCTTTAGATATGCTTCCTAGGTGTAGATGTCTAAGAAAATTTATGTAGCAAAAATTTTCTAAGTTCAATGTTAACTGCTGTGAACAAATAGAGCTAATATGAATGGCATTAAGGAAGAACATTGGGGAGGGGTTAAGATTGCAGAGCCCAGGGCCAGAATGCCAGAGTGTTCATTGCTTTATCTAAAATTGCTCAGTAGTGTGACCTCTGCTAAGATGTTTCACCTCTCTGAGTCTTGTTTTCTTATTTATAAAAAGGAACAAAAATGGCCCCTGTCTCATAAGTCTATTAGGGGAATGTAATGAATTAATATTTGAAAGAATTTGGGACCTTATCTGGTATGGTAGAATCCCTATTAAACAAACACATGTATAAATTAGTGGAATATTTCAGATATTTTTAAAGATTAATTTTTTCCCTAGACTATGGAAATACAGTTTAAATCCAGGGACTTGTGAAAATATCTATTTAAAGTGTTCCATTTATGATACAAAAATTAATGTAGAACCTTTATTAATAATTAATTACCCAGGATAGAAAATAGGAATATTTATATAGCACTTTTTACATACAGAAAATTACTGTTGTCTAACTATTTTACATTGTTGTGATTATTGTTAATTTTTCCATACCAGATTAAACTTACACCTAGGAACAAATTTCTTGAATTGCTTCTTCTTTCAGTAGACTTTTTGAAGAATTTTATCATGGTACATGAATTTTATTATCTCTAAACAACAAGCATGGTTAAATAAATGTAGCAAGATAATACGGCAAATCTAAATCTATTTGTACATAAGACAGATTGCGGCTCAGGTGGGGAGACATAAGCTTGATCTGAACCTTTTAGCAATCTTGAGTTAGGAGACGGACAGCTTTATCGTTCCTAACAGCCAGCTCTGCGCTTGGTATTAGTTGGACATTTTTCAGATTAAATCAAAAGGCAAAAATTGGGTCATAAATTCTACGAAGTTCTGTTCTGGGAAATATACGGGGAAACAAAGTGAGATGGTAGCCACGAATGTCACCTCTAGGGCTTAGCAGGAACAAACAATAAGATATAAATACAAAATTAAAATTGATACAATTAAATTACAGAGCGATTTTAGTCTCAAGATCCCCATTCAAAGATTGTTCCTTTGGTTTAAAAGTTACCACAGCAAAGTTTCTTTGCAGCGTTGCCATTTCTAGGCTCCACTGAAAATTCTTTCCTTGGGCTCAGCATGGCCATGAGGGATTTGTCAGACCTTTCTAATTTTACAACTATTAGATAAAATGATAAGGCTGCTGGGTCACTAGAAGGCCAAGTGTCCAAACCAGGATTTTGCTGGCTTAAAGAAAATAAAAATGATGTATAAAATAGCAAGCCCCACGGAACAATATAAAGAAAAGTCAGGGGAACGCATACAGCTATAAAAGATGTTTAAAGCCAAGATTCTCACAGAGTCTTATTTTCATTTGAAAGTTGTGGCTAGAAGCAAAGATTCACATTGTTTTGGCAGGTTAGAAATGTCTCACTGGTTTTTATTTTTAATCAAAGTATGAGAAACATATTGATATATGAGATTTTTTCCTACTCTCTCCACCCCAGATTCTGGTCTTTCCCTTGGGCTTCAATGGTCCTACTCTCCTCTAATTCAACTTTTCTCTAGGGGAACGTTTTGGAAAGCTGGCTAGAAACAAACGAAAAGTTAGTTTTCCTTGACAAGTGTGTTACATATGCTTCTTCAAGCGTCCAGTGTAACATATATATTTGACTCCTGTGGGGTGTGGACCAAATATTTGTTGAGTGAGTGAGCATTTCCACAAGCCTGAATTTAACACAACATTTGCTATTGGAGTAATGGCAGTTCCATGAAAATCAAAGGTTCATGCCATATATCATTTTGGAAATATTTCAGGCTCCTCCCAGACTATGATTTATCAATTATTTCAGCAGCTCATTGAACACCATGGTCTGAAATTTTCCTATGCGAGGTGTTTCTTGGAGGGGTAGTAATGACAGCAAGTTCCTTGATTACTGGTATAGTGAAAGAACTCTATTTTTTTTTTTTTTTTTTTGAGACAGAGCCTCAAGCTGTCACCCTGGATAGAGTGCTGTGGCATCACAGCTCACAACAACTTCCAATTCCTGGGCTCAAGCAAGTCTCTTGCCTCCACCTCCCAAGTAGCTGGGACCGCAGGCGCCCGCCACAACGCCCGGCCATTTTTTGGTTGCAGCCACCATTGTTGTTTGGTGGGCCCTGGGGCTGGATTCGAACCCGCCAGCTCAGGTGTACGTGGCTGGCACCTTAGCCCGTTGAGCCACAGGCACCGAGCCAAGAACTCTATTTATTATATCACATAAATACAACTCCTCAAATAATTAAACATAACCAGAAATACAAGTCAGCATGACATTATCAAAAAGGAGGTTGGGCGAAGGGAGGAATGTCAGAAGTGAGAAAGAGAGAGATGGAAAGAGAGAGAGAGAGAAAGCTGATTCAACCTCAAATCTGAATAGTATTTGGGTTTTGCCCTAGTGCAGCGGTTCTCAACCTGTGGGTCGTGACCCCTTTTTTCCATTTGTAACAATGAGGCCATTAGGAAGGTCGAGAATGCCCTAGTGGATGAAAACAATTTTGTCATTAAAGGATGAGATGGTCCTATGTAAAAATTCCTTTTTTCAAGAAAGCAATTAGTATTGTCTCACACCGAACAAAGGAAAAATTCTGTTCCAAATAATTTCTCTTGGAACTTCTTTTTCTTTTTTTTTTTTTGAGACAGAGCCTCAAGCTGTCACCCTGGGTAGAGTGTCATGGCATCACAGCTCACAGCAACCTCCAGTTCCTGGGCTCATGCGAGTCTCCTGCCTCTGCCTCCCAAGTAGCTGGGACTACAGGTGCCCACCACAACACCCTGCTATTTTTGTTTGGGTTGCAGCCATCATTGTTGGTTGGCGGGCCCAGGCTGAATTCGAACCCGTCAGCTCAGGTGTGCGTGGCTGGCGCCTTAGCCCGCTGAGCCACAGGCGCCGAGCCAGAACTTATTTTTCATGGCCATTCTGCACTGGCAGGATAGAACCCAATCCCAAATTTGTTTCTGATAATACCACACACACCAAGGAGATAATATAAGGTTCGTTATGTGTGTAACCAGACTTTCTAGGGATAACAAGGCAGGACTCCTACGTGGTCTAAAATGTCTTAAGAGAACAGGGAAAGGAACTTGGTTTGGCTTTTAAGGTGTTTAGTGGGTGGGGCTAGACTGAAGGTCCCTGTGCTTGGATCAGTCTTATGTGGTTTGAATTTTTCTCTGTTGCAAAAGAAAGGAGCACCCAGGTTTTCTTACCAACTTGCCCTGAGGTGGATTGTGAGGGTGAGTGAGAGAGACAAGGTTTAAAAGTTGTCAACAAACATCAAAAAAATGGAGTCAGATTCTTTATTCTAACACGCAATATAAATTGCATCAGTTAATTGGTGTGTGCACATTAGCCACCTTCTCTTCCATGTCAACTTGCCTCTTCAATCTCCTCAAGGTTTGTGCATTGCCCCTTCACTCTAAGACACCCTCTCATGATATTTACAGTTGTTTCAAACTGTTTCCACCAAAACATCCTGTTGTTTCACACTTCTTGCCTTTGATGTCTTACTTCTCTTCCAGGTCTTCCTTCCTCCCACTCACGACCAGCTGCCTTACTTTTCCCTTTTATAATCCCTCATCTTTCAAAGATTAGTTCAGGACCCCACCTCGGTACGTCTTCTCACAATCATTTATGTCCTTGGCAATGTCTACATACAGATTCGTTTCTGAATCCAGAAACTAATGCTTGTAATAATTACATGTTTACTTGTATTCATTTACACAGATATACTCAAATATCTGTTGGGTACCTGGTCTGTGGCAGATGTATTCTAGTTTCTGATAAGACAGAGACTCATCAGCAGAGTTACAGATGAGGTACAGGTGACCCATCATAATAAGGCAGCAACTTTATAAACATCTTCTTAAATGGAATATATTGAAGTCTAATTTTGAAAGATAGATGTTGGTTTAAAATATTTATCTTTCAATAGAAATATAAAACTTATAAACTTTGGATTTTAAAAAGTTATGTAGTTTACCAGCATTGACCTGAATAATATATTAGTTATCTTGTTTTTATCTATTATAGAGTTTTAAAAACTTAAACACAAACTAAATATTAGTTTTATACAAAGGAAAAAAATGCAACTAATTTATTTGAACAGTATTGTGTGTGTATGAGTCTTAGCATAAGTGATTTTAGGGAGTAACTGCTACATGATAGCTATAATTATTTACGCTCATCTAAAAACTGTGGAATGATAAATTGTGAAAATTACTTTTCACTGAAAGATACTTTCAACCCAAAGTTTCAGCTCTAGTCAACCGGATTTTCTTCCTTTTGTTCTTTTCTAATATTATTACAAATTAGGTAATTTCTTTTCTCCACAGATTCATTTCATGTTGTGTTCAAATGATTCCTTCATATTTCAATTATTTAGGAAGACTAAACTTTGTAAAATTTTCATATTCACTTTTCTTTAGAGTTCATATAACGTAATTGTTTCAATTGCCAATAAAATTCATAAGCCTTTGAAGATAAGGTAAGCAATATTTACGGCTTGATATATAGAAAGAATAACTTGAAAATCAATGAACTTAAAAACAAATGTATCTGGCATCACATGCAAATGACAAAAAACATAGAAGAGCTTCAGGTCACAAATTCCACAGAGCATTGAATCTGTTTCCAGGGACCTTTGCATGGTGATCTCCACAGGTTATGCATTAAAGGAAAATATAACTAGAAGGTTTAAATTTACCAAATAATTATGTCTCAAAAAAGGGATCTGGAAATTTTATAATAACTTTAACAAGGAATATAAAATATAACAGTAGAGATTTGACAGGTCTGTTAAACCATGAAAACTGGCATCTAAATATTCTTTGACAATGTCATTTTGTCTCTTTTGGATATGAGAGCTCTAAGTCAAAGGCTATTAAATTGGGGACATCTGGAGGGCCTCAGTGAAGAAAACTTCCTCCAATGTAAGAGGAACCGCTGCTGTGTACAGAGTTACATTGTTACATTCTCTTACCTGAGCAGTGCAATGTTTTATTTTTAGCTCCTTTAGATGTTTCAGTTGCATTTCTAAAAATAATATTTTCATTGCACATGCAATTTTGTGCATCATTGCCCCTAATTGCATCTTTAAAATGCATGCTGTGAATAGTTAGCCCTAAAGCATTCTGTGAACTTTTTAAAATGGAGCATGCTTTGATTGCTGTGACTTCTTAATTTTCTCCATGAAATGAATATCCCTTCTGTATATACTATGAAATGAACAATGCTAGGAGATTGTATCCCTCTGATGGCCCGTTCAGTTCTAATTCCCCTAACATACATATTCAACAAAAATGAGGTCATGCTTATCTCTAATCCCAAGGCAATTTCTAGGCAGCAGACACAGAAGGGCTATCAACATTGCTGGATCCCCTGAGCTCTGGATTGCAAGAGAGGAATTTTTCTACATTCTGCAATAGAACACATTTTAAAGATTCTTTATGAAGGCTATATTCCTGCAGTTGGTAATCTATATAACTCTTTTAGCAATGTTCTACTGACTTCTTTCTGCTGACTTTCAGATAAAATGATAAAACCCAGATAAAATGATATTTATTCATCCATTCAAAAAGTTATCTATTAAGTCTCTTTTAAGCAACAGTTCATATGTTAAATTCTTAGAGCTCATTGTGCCTGGAGAGGTCTCAGAAAGAGCAGTAAATAAAATAATAAATGAAATGATTATTTATTACATATGATAAGTTGCTATTAAAAAAAGCGGAAGGATGGGCAGCACCTGTGGCTCAGAGGGTGGGGTGCTGGCCCCATGTATGGAAGGTGGTGGGTTCGAAGCCGGCCCGGCCAAACTGCAACAACAACAGCAACAACAAAAATTAAAAAACAAAAAAGAAAACAGCAGGAGGATGAGATCCAGAATAATGAGAGAGTCAGCAAGCTCTCTCGGAGGGATACCATTGAAATTTGGCAGTGAAGGATGGCTCGCAATAGTAAGGCAAATTACATATAGCCCATTGGCCCACCGCTTATTTTTTGTAATTAAAATTTTGTTTCGAACATGGTCACACCCCTCGTTCACGTATTGTTTATGGCTGTTTCGTACTGCGCCAGCACAGCTGAGTAGCTGCAACACTGATTGTATAGCTTCACATTTTGAAAATCTTTACTATCTCCCCCTTTACAAAAAAATGTTTTCTGAACCCTGGTAGGAGGAGCCACCCAATGGAGAGCGGCTGCCACAGAGAGGCAATCGTAGGAGAATGACACGAAAGTAGAACAAAACAGAAGAGAACATGGCGTGTTAGAGGAGGTGAATGAAGCCAGGGGACAAGAGGTGAGGTGGGGGGTCCAGTGGGAACAGGGTTCTGCTGAGCCTCGGAGATCATAGTGAGCACTGTGGGGTTTTCATTCTCAGGGTTACAGGAAACCAGGGCCTTTGAGGGTGAAGTGACATGATCTAATTTATGCTGTTAAGAGATTTTCTACCTAATTCTTAGGGAGTACTTACGACAGGCACAGTTGTAACCCTTATATATATTGATTTAATTTTTACATATTATGAAGTGAGCAAATTATACCTGTGCTCACTTCATAAGCAGAAGGGATTTAGAAGGGAAGCTATGTAGGTTGGTCAACATCAGACATTTACAGAGTGGTGACGGCAGGGTTGAATCCAAACAGTCTCGATCCAGTCTATGCTCTTAACCCCTGGGCAGCACAGCCCTGCTGCTTGGCCTGTATGTATGAAGTGGATGGTGAGACTTGTGTATGTGCGTGTGTGTGTGTGTGTTTACTGAAGCGAGAAAATGAAAGCTTAGGAGACCATGAAAAGAGTAAAAATGTAGTAAGTGGCAGTGGGCTGTGAGACTAAGCATTAATATGACAAATGGCTGACTTATAAGAAGGATTTTAAGAAAGCAGTTACCCCCCTGATAAGTGGTGAAGTGAAGGTAGCATACACTAGATTTCAGGCCTGGAGATACTGTCATGGGCACACACTTTACATAGTAACTTACTACTTTGCAGAAATCATAAATGGTGCCACAGACTAATAAGGACACCTACATTTGACCCTATAATTCTGTTTTTCAGAAGGGAAGCACAAATATGACTAAACTAAGATAGGAGATAATTCCTGAGTCTTCATTCAATATTTTTCATTACTTCTACCAAAAATGCCAACTGTAGTAATGTACCCTATTTTGGATTACAATTTTTCTGAACATTAATTTTATATGACATAATGCATTCATTTTCACATTTCGGTCATTGTAGTTGTCTTTTTCTGTGTACAGTATCTGCCAAAGGTACTTTATCCCATAAAATTATAATTTGTGGAGGGAGGGGTAAGATGGCCGACTGGAAGCAGCTCCTGAGAGACGTTCCTGACCAAGGGAAAGGATAACGTTCAGAAAATGCCCAATTAAGCTGAAGACTGAGAGCCCAGCCGAGAGAGATGTGATACCTGCAGATCACTTCTGCTGAGGCAAGCTCGGACTCCAAGAAAGCAAGCTTCAGGTACAAAATTCATCTGAAAGGAAAAGTATCCATCCCCTCCCCCAAGAAAGCTGTGGTCTTTTTTGCTGTTTCCTTTCTTTTTTTCTCTTCGTTCACTCCTGCAGGTTTTCTACAGATGAAGAGTGAACTGTGGACCTCTTATCCCACCCCACGGGAAGAGTACTGTAGGAAGTGGGGATTACTTCCCTGCTGTGACTCTAAACACTCTCTCTAGGCAAAAAATTTGAACTAAAGTTTTTCCAATCATTCTGAACTTCCACTACACCCTTCCCCCTTACCTGATGAACCAGAGGCCTAACCCCTGCTGAGACTGTGGGAGGAGGTTCTCGAGCAGCAACTCCACTCTCTGTCTGCTAGACCAAGTGCCTCACCTAGCAAAGGATTCTGGGGGCTGCACCCAGCCTCCCCCTCCCCAACGGACAACCACAACCAGGAACCATAGTGTACGACCCTGGTGCAGGCCACTCGGCTCAGCACCCATGCGCCCCACTTCAGGGTCCGTGGCGGGTGGGAGTGATCCCACTGCAGGCCCTGTAGCCTCGGGACCCAGGGCCACCCCATTCCAGGGGCTGCCGTGGGCTGTGTCGCCTCGGGACCCAGGCCTGCATCCTGCCTACAACACTGGCAGACGTGAGAGATCCCCACCAGGTGTTGCACTGCCTGGACACTCAGGTGCGCCCCACCCCAGAGACGCCGGCGGGCCTGAGCTACCCACAGCGCCCCGTTTCTTGGCACCCAGGCATGCCCCACTCCAGGGGCTGCAGCCAGTGGGAGCGACCCTGCCGCAGGGCGTGCAGCCTTGGGACCCAGGCCTGCCCCACTCTAGAGGCTGCAGCATGTGGGAGCCACCCCGTTGCGGGCCACACAGCTTCTGGACACAGGCCCACCCCCTACAGGGGCTGCAGCCAGCGGGAGCGACCTGCTGTGGGCCGTGCAGACTTGGGACCCAGGCTCACTCTACTCCAGGGTTTACAGTGGGCAGGAGTGACCCTGCCGTGGGCCGTGCCTCCTCGGTATTCAGGCCTGCCTCCTGCCTGTGACACTGGTGGATTTGAGAGACCCCGCCAGGAGTCACGCTGCCTTGATACCCAGGCCTGCCCCACTCCAAGGAGTCCTGCAAACACACGGGACTCCACCGCAGGCCGCACTGCCAAGACCCCCGTCCTGCCTTGGCCAGTGCTGCCCCAGCCAGGGTCTCTGGTAGCTGCATTCCGTGTCTTCCTTCCAGTGCCCTCCCTGCTTCCTCATTGGCCCCATCCATCTGCCTAGGGACTCAGGAACTCACACGACCCTATGCCTTCTCGCAGAGGTCCTCCCTACCTATCTGCAGAGCCCTCAGCCTGACTAGAGACTTCTGGAGCCACCCACTCTCATTGCCAAAGCCACTGGGAGCCAGGCATTGCCAGAACCATGGACACCATCCCCAGCCCTGCTCCTGGACCTGTGTGTGACACGCTCCAATCTGGAGCTGCTCCCACAGCCACAACTCCCTGGCTGGGGCAGCCCCAGAAGAGCTACACCAGGTCACTTCCTACAAATATCTTTTGACAATAGAGTGATCCCGCCAGGGATCTTGGCGAGACGCCTCCCCAACTCTGAGGAAACGGCAAAAAATAATCATGGAGCAGAATCAACAGAAAAACTCTGGCAATATGAATAATCAGAGTAGATCAACTCCCCCAAGGAACGACAAGGTCGATACAGCACAATATCCCTTGCATAAGCAAATGGCCGAGATATCAGAAATCAAATTCAGAGTCTGGATAGCAAATAAGATCAGGGGAATGGAGAAAGAGATGGAATTAGAATTTCGAGCAGTAATCCAAAAGATGACTCAAAAGATGTCTCAAGAATTGAACGAATTCGATGACAAAATGACCAAAGATTTTGACACATTGAGACAAGAAGTTGCAGCCCTCAAAGATCTGAGATACAGTAGAATCCCTCAGCAACAGAATGGAGCAAGCAGAAGAAAGGATTTCTGACATGGAAGACAAAGCTTTCGAATGCTCCCAAACTTCCAAAGAGGAAGAGAAATGGAAGGCAAAAATGGATCATTCTCTCACACAGCTCTGGGATAACTTGAAGAAAACCAATATTCACCTTATAGGGATACCTGAAAATGACAAAGGGGTGTCACAAGGCACAGAGTCTCTTCTTTATGAGATTATGAAAGAGAACTTTCCAGACATGCCAAGAGATTCTGAAATTCAGGTAGCAAACAGTTTCAGAACCCCAGCATGACCCAAGCCAAATAAGTCATCCCCCTGGCACTTCATAATTAAGTTCACTAAAGTTAATATGAAGGAGAAAATTCTGAAAGCAGCCAGACAAAAGAAATCCATCACCTACAAGGGGAAGAATATTAGAATAACTGTAGATCTCTCTGATCAAACCTTTCAAGCTAGAAGAGAGTGGTCATTGACTTTCAATATCCTAAAACAAAATAACTTTAAACCTAGGAGATCCTATACACAGCTAAACTGAGTTTCATTTATGATGGAGACATTAAATACTTTAATGACATCCACATGTTGAAGAAATTTGCTGTAACTAAACCAGCTCTCCAAGATATTCTCAGACCTATTCTCCATAATGACCAGCATAATCCTTCACAAAAGTAAGCTCACCCAGAAACTTTTTAAATCAAATTCCAACTTCTACAGTGATGAAAGGATTAAAAATGTCCACTGGACTTTCTAAAGATTTATCATTATTTTCTATAAATGTGAATGGTTTAAATTGTCCTCTAAAGAGGCATAGGTTGGCTGACTGGATACAAAAACT
>CAUYON010070573.1:0-10629 GCA_963573935.1 Arctocebus calabarensis | reverse complement strand
AGCCTCAAGCTGTCACCCTGGGTAGAGTGCTGTGGCATCACAGCTCACAGCAACCTCCAATTCCTGGGCTCAAGCGAGTCTCTTGCCTCTGCCTCCCAAATAGCTGGGACCACAGGTTCCCGCCACAATGCCTGGCCATTTTTTTGGTTGCAGCCGTCATTGTTGTTTGGCGGGCCCAGGCTGGATTCGAACCCGCCAGCTCAGGTGTACGTGGCTGGCGCTTCAGCCCGTTGAGCCACAGGCGCCAAGCCAGCATTAGAGATTTTCTGTCTGACCCATGGAGGCATTTGGATGAATGTCCTCTGCTGTAGTCGCTCTGGGACAGAACCAATCATTAGAGGATACATCATGAAGGAAAAGGTCCAAGAAGGATGAGAGAAATTAGAAACAAAGAATTATATGTTTAAATAATAGCTTTTGAGGCTCCAAAAATTACTTGAATAGTGTTTTGTTTTGTTTTTAATACAAGAATAGAAGTGAACAGTACTTGATTCTGTTTGAGAAGATTCTATGAGAGGTAATCTAACTCACTAATTTCCTCTTGTTTCTGAGCTTTCTAGGTCTGCAGCCTGACTGTTAGGTCTTCCTCTTTGACTCCTTTAGCTCATTTCCACTCGCTCTGGAAGATGGTCTTGGGGGCTTTGACAGCAGCGAACTTACCATCTTTCTTTTATCTCTTACTTCTCAGTTCCTAGTCTCAGTGCTTGACACCACAGAGTTGTCAAAGGCAGAGACCTGGGAGTGGTCCCTTTTTCCCCTTTCTTTCAGCACATATTTAGTTAAGTTGTAAGCCTGTTGATTTCTCCCTTTTCTTCCTTTGGTTAAAGCTATTGTAATCTCTCGTCCTAGATTATGAAACAGGTTTTCTAGCTGGTCAGCACCTTTTAGTTTTATTCCTCTCTAGTTTGTTTGGTACACTGTTGCCTATGATCTTTATAAAGCATAAATCTGAACATGTTATTCGCTTGCCTAAAAACTCCTATATCACTTGCCTGCCCTCAGGGTGGCCTAATTCCTTGGTTTGGCATGTGCTACCCTCCAACTCTGGCTGTGCCCTTCTTGAGCCTCATCTCTGAGGATTTCCTCCTCTCTCCTCTTACCTTCTACCTTGCTCAGTGGAACATACTCACGGGGCCACTAATCTTCATCCTGTCTGGGGCACAGTCTGAGGCTTTGAGCCTGTTCTCTCTCCCTGGATTTCCCTGGCCGTGTTATCAGCCAGGTCAATACTTACACTGACATTGTATGTTATCAAATACAGTTGTAGTCTTCTGTGTTATTCCCTTTGTCTTTAGAATATTTGCTACTTGAGGTATGTAGTCAACTACTGTCTTAGAATCATTTGATGTAATTATTTTCTCTGTGTGGTTATTCCATCAACTTGATAAACAGGCTTATTTATTTTCAACTTTGAGGATTGCTATTAAAGATTTAATTTTGTTTTTTAACTATGTAAACCATTTGCATGGTACCAAAACGAAAAAGGTAACATATATAGAAGTTTCTACCTGACCCCTATTCTCTATTTCTCCCACACGTAGCATACCAAAGTATGATCTCAAAGTTTGGGGGGTTTGCCAGTATGTCAGATAAGAAATAATATTTCAATATAGTTTAAATTTGTTTTCTCATTTTATGAGATAAAAGATATTTGCTCAAGTCTATGGGATAAGTCACAAAAATATTTTTCTAGTTTGTCATGTAATTGACTTTGCATGTGTCAGAGTTTTTTTTGCTGTCCAAAAGTTTTACATCAGTATATAGGCATATTTATCAGTCTTACAGTGTGTTGCTTTGGATTTGAAATCATAGTTGGGAAGTTGCCCTGCTAGCGATTTATGAGGAATCCATTCGTGTTTTCTTATAGTACATGTGTGCTTTGTGGTTTCACTTTTTTTTTAACATTTGTCAGATCCATTTGGAATTTATCTTGGCATTTGTTTGAGGAAGAATCTGATCTTATCCTAATGGCTAATCACTTGTCCTAACACTACTCATTAAAAACTCTCTTCTCCTCTGCTTTGAGATGCTGTCTTTAGAATATTATCCTTTGTATGCACTTGGGTTTCTTACTGAAATTTCTGTTTTGTTCCATTGGTTTGATTGTCGATTTGTATGCCATTACAAAATCAGATTGATTTTAGAGGCTTTAAAAGAGTCGATGTTTTCATATTGCCCTTTCTTCAGGGTTTTCCTTCTTGTTTTTGCTGGTTTATTCTGGCATATGACCTTAATAACCAATTTGTCTAGTTTCAGGAGAAGACAACATTGATGGTATTTTTGTTGGGATTGTGTTAAATTTATAAATGAGTTTAGAGAGAACTGACTTGTTTAGGATGTTGGCTCTTCCCATTTAAGATCATGGTCTTGTCTTTTTATTTGCTCAGGGCTAGTTTGGTGATTTTTCAGGAGTTTTTTTTATGTTTTTCCTCATATAAATTCTTCATGTTTCTTTTTCGGTTTATTAGACCTTCATTCTTAAGTTTCTATTTATTTATTTATTTTTTTGAGACAGAGCCTCAAGCTTTTGCCCTGAATAGAGTGCTGTGGCATCACAGCTCACAGCAAGCTCCAATTCCTGGGCTCAAGTGAGTCTCCTGCCTCTGCCTCCCACGTAGCTGGGACTACAGGCGCCCACCACAATGCCCAGCCATTTTTTGGTTGCAGCCGTCATTGTTGTTTGGCGGGCCCAGCTAAATTCGAACCCGCCAGCTCAGGAGTACGTGGCTGGCGCCTTAGCCCGTTGAGCCACAGGCACCAAGCCAAGTTTTTATTTTTAAATAAGTACTTCCTTTTAGAATCCCTCCAGAACTTCCCAGGTAAATTTTACATACCTACATACTAAAAACTTTTTTTTTTTTTTTTTTTTTAGTTTTTGTCCAGGGCTGGGTTTGAACCTGCCACCTCCGGCATATGGGGTTGGCACCCTACTCCTTTGAGCCACTGGCGCCACCCACTAAAACCTTTTTGCATATGACTTCAGATACCTCACAGATACCCCCTCAACCTCATACAGTCATATTATTTTCTGAAACCCCTTCTGCCTGCTTCTTTCTCATTCTCACTACTTAGCCTTGTGTCCGCCATACAGTTGACAGTACATATTTGTTGAGCAGACACAGTCGTTAAGGGATATGTGAAAGTGGGGGAGAGACTATATTTGGAAAGGTTGTCCTTGTCATATTCCTAAGTCTGTCGTCATGAATTTATACTAGTTCACAGTATTTTGTTCTTCTTGCCCCATCCCAGAACTTAAAACTTTTCATATTATTATTTTTCATATTGTTATATTTTATATTTCACATCATATTGATAATAGTTACTATTTAATTGAACTCATACAAAGTACCGAGCATTGTACTATGTATTGTATATAATTATTTCATGTAATCCACACGGCAATTAAGGAATGGGTACTTTTACCCCTATTTAAAAAATTGTTAAAATTTTTTAGGGCAGTGCCTGTGGCTCAGTGGGTAGGCTGCCGGCCCCATATACTGAGGGTGGCGGGTTCAAATATGGCTCTGGCCAAACTGCAACAAAAAAATAGCTGGGTGTTGTGGTGGGCGCCTGTGGTCCCAGCTACTCAGGGGGCTAAGGGAAGAGAATCGCCTAAGCTCAGGAGTTGGAGGCTGCTGTGACCTGTGTGATGCCACAGCACTCTACCAATGGCAATAATGTGAGACTCTGTCTCTACAAAAAAGGAAAAAAAAAAAAAAGAAAGAAAATTTTCAAATATAGGAATTACCAGAATCACATTTTGAACTCCCATATTATGTTATAACTTTATTTTACACTTGAGAAAACAAGTTTTAAAAGGTTAAATTTACAAAAGTAAGGTAGGTCCAAAACCTAATAATTCTTTATAGCTCCTTATTAAGATTGTTTTTTTAAATTTTAAGCTCCGGCTGGCCAAAAGCAAGAGAGACTGTCAAGAGCCACTCTTTTAAATGCACTTGACATTTAAAAGACATTAGGACATTAGGACCCTTCCCCGTAATTCATATCCTAGTGCTTTCCTCACCTCTGTTGCAAAGAGGAATCCCTCCTGTCTCTGCTGCTTTTCTTTCTTTCTTTCTTTTTTTTTTTGCAGTTTTTGGCCGGGGCTGCATTTGAACCCACCACCTCCGGCATATGGGGTTGGCGCCCTACTCCTTTGAGCCATAGGCGCCGCCCATCTGCTGCTTTTCTTGTGTGCTTTGCTCACTGTCTTCTCTTTCTCCAATTTTATTAGTACAGTCACTTGCTACTGTTTGGAACACCTGACTCTTAGCATGATGTCATGAACATAGTAGGAACTAAACCATTTAAATGATGTAACTGTGAAACTCGCTGCTATTACTCATTTAGCCTTTGGGTTTGGCGTGGTCCTGTAACTTTTGAATGCTGCTCTGAAGACCCAGGAGTCATTAAATTTGACCACCCTGGACACAGCTGCTCATTCAGCAGGCACTCTGCTGTCAGCTGCCCTCAGTTCCAGTCAGGATAAAACCAGAGGGAGACTTTCTAAGGTCAAAGTCTAAGACAGCAGAATAATTGGCCCCCAGAGTTCTAGGCGTTTTTCCTGGGCAGGAAAATGTTGAAGATGAAATTTTCCACGTCTTCCTTTGAACATTTTTGAGCAAATACTATGGAGTCCCACAGGCTCTTTCCCCAAATTAAAGGCCATAGAGATGTTATCCTCTTTTGCATTTTTGTTGTTGTTACTGTTGTTAGCTCCTTAAGTTAACCCTTTTGTCATACTCCCTGGTAAAGAATGAAGGAAAGATAGAGATGAAAATAATTCCTGCTCTTCAAAGAAAAAAGAAAAAGCCTACAGCACTTGGAGGAGAGGAGAATGGAGTCCATCTGTGAAGTATGCACAAGAGGCTGCTGGCAGCTGAGTGATCTGGGTATAGTGTCATAGGATCTGGTTGTAGGAGGTTGGGGGTCCCCAGTCACTTTAGCACTGTGATACTTAACTACAAAGGTGTAAGCAAAGAAATAGTTAAGCTAAAAATGGTCTCTTCTTCCTAGCTGGGCCATAAGCTCCTCAAGAGCAGGGATTATCCTGAATTTCTTCTCTATGTAGTGCCAAGCCTCAGCTAAGGGCTGAGCTCAGGGAAGGTGTGCTGGGGGGCAGGCACATCCTGTGCACTGATGAGCTGGGAAACTGGGCTTTGGAGCCACACCGTGGCCACATGGGCTCCCATCCCTCAGCTGCCCTATTACCAGCTGTGTGGCCTTGGACTAGGGGTGAGGGCAGTTGAGGCATGTGTGCATGGCACCTCACATAGCACAGAATAGGCAGGCTCCCCAGCATAGTTACCTGCTCTTTTTTTTTTTTTTTTTGAGACAGAGCCTCAAGCTGTCACCCTGGATAGAGTGCTGTGGCATCACAGCTCACAGCAGCCTCCAATTCCTGGGCTCAAGCGAGTCTCTTGCCTCCACCTCCCAAGTAGCTGGGACTACAGGCGCCCGCCACAATGCCCGGCCATTTTTTGGTTGCAGCCGTTGTTGTTGTTGTTTGGCAGGCCTGGGCTGGATTTGAACCCGCCAGCTCAGGTGTACATGGCTGGCACCTTAGCCCATTGAGCCACAGGCGCCGAGCCATTACCTGCTCTTATTTAAAAAATCACTTTCTTTGCTGTGAGTCTTTGCAATGCTTCTGAAGAGAGAAGTCATCCAAAAAAAGTAGGAGAAAGATTCTAGGATTAAGGGCCTCACTGCTTTTTTAAGTTGTTAAGCTTGGGTAATATCACTTAGTGGTAAAAGTTCCAGCTCTGGAGTCAAGACAGCGTGGGTTCATTTACCAACTTTACCCCTCACTGGCTTTGTGATTTGGGGCAAGTCATTTAATCTCTCTAGGCCTTCACTTTCTCAGTTGAAAGTTGGGTTAATAATAGTAACTGTCTAACTGGTTGTGCAAAAATTATATCAGACCACCAATATGAAGTGCTTGGCACTGTTCCTGGAATATAATAAGTGCTTGATAGATGTTAGTCACTAGTGTTAACCTCCTAAATTGTGTTTCTTTTTCCCCTTTCTAAAATGTCTTCCTCTTTGCTTCCCACTTGAATATATATCTAAGGCATAAGTGAGAGGAAAACTCGCATTTCTGTCATTAGTAAACTGGAGGATCTTAAAACACTTTACTTCTTAAGGCCTTGGTTTCCTCATCTATGAAATGTGAGAATTGGGCCAGGAGATTACAAAAGATATTTGTGTCTCTTGATTTTCAGTGAGTTTCAGGTTTTTATATGAAATCTCTCAATTTCATGATTTTGTATGAAATCTCTCAAGAGTCCAGTGCTCTTGTTATGAGAGGTCTAACTCTTGCCACTCTTTTCCCCTTCCTCAGCTGACTCCTATCTGGGACCAGCTGTATGAAATTAACCATGTGGTTGTCTGTGAATTCTTTCCTTTAAAAAACCTATGTATGGGTGGTGCCCGTAGCTCAGCGGGCACTGGCCACATACACCAAGGCTGGCAGGTTTGAATCTGCCTGGGCCAGCTAAAACAACAATGACAACTGCAACAAAAAAGTAGCCAGGTGTTGTGGCAGGCACCTGTAGTCCCAGCTACTTGGGAGGCTGAGGCAAGGGAATTACTTAAACCCAAGAATTTGAGGTTGCTGTGAGCTGTGACGCCGTGGCTCTCTACCGAGGGCAACATAGTGAGACTCTATCTCAAAAAAACAAAACAAAACAAAAAACAGCTATGTATTGTTTGACACAGGTTGAAGATACATACGTAACTTAAAAGTGGAGAAGCAGAGTGATGAAAACAAATATTTTGGCAAGTGAATTTTTACCCATCCTTTTCTGAAGGTGGTAATAGCTAACATTCAATGAATGTTTGCACTCACAGGCTGCATGAATTATTTGAGGCCTGTTTTGCTCATCTCTGGTGTCAGATATTGTAACAATTGGACACAGACCTTTTTTCTTTTTGCTCATCAGCTTTCATTTGTAGTTGTATATTTAATGTGTGGCTCAAGACAACTCTTCTTCCAAAGTGTGGTAGAAAAGTTGGACACCCCTGGACTTTATATTGTTGCAGATACTGTTCTTTGTGTGTATTGACTCATGTACTTGTTAATTAGCTATTAATTCTTACAATTACCTCATGAGATAAACACTAATATTACCCCATTTTACATATGAGGAAGCTGAGATTCAGAGAATAAGCAACTTACCTTAAGTCATACAGCTAGAAAGAGGAGCAGCCCAGGGATAAAGCCTGTACTCCAGCCCATTCACTGTTGAGCACACAGCCTGTGGCTCATGGTGCCTGGTGCAGTATTCTTTAATGGCCAAGCCCTTTAAATTTTATATTAGACAGGAACCTTTGAATTTGAAATTTGGTACTCTGCTAATGTGTGGTCCAGATTTATTTTCTGTTGAAGAAACAGTATATTGTGATAATCAAGTTGATGAAAACTTAGAAATCATTCAGGTCAGAGCAAAATGTCTTTTAGTACCAGTGACAAAGCCAAGGGTCTTTTTAACACCTAAGAGGTTGGATTTGAAAGCATTGAAGTGGTGATTGCTTTTTGAAACTCTCAACTGTAGGACAGGAAGGTTGGCATTAAGAATAATGCAGTCACAATCCCTAGTCACTCATTAGATGAATGTGTTGCTCAGGAGATTTTGCAGTTTGGTCTGTAAAGAGTGATCTTGGATGAACTACTGGATCAGAGCAGCATGGCCTGGAAAGGCACCTAAATCTCTCAAAGCCTCCTTCTGTTATAATAGTCTTGAAAAATCGCTTGTTCTGTGAATTAGTCAGAAGATAAGAGGACATAAGCAATTTGTTATGCTGAACATTTGATGTTTGCCTCGTATTTTATAGACTGCCTCAAAAGAAGAGTTTCATTAGAAATTGAGAGAAACTGGAAAAAGAAATTAGGAATAGAACAGTTATAATAGGCACATCAAGAGTCAGATGCTAGCTTCTAGTTTTGAGATTTGGAAAGCAACCTTTCTAGTGGTCCTTAATCTTCTCCATGTCTCCTCCTTGCGAATCTGTGAGGAGGAGTGGGTGGTGGTGATTGTCACCACTTTGGCTAACAGCTACTTAATTCACTGAGCACTTACTGTGTCCCTGGCATATAGTGCCAGTGTTTTAGGTATATTAATTCATTTACTCTTCCAGCAGCCAATGAGAAAAGTACTGTCATTACCCCCATTTTGCAGATGTGGAAACTGAACCTCATATAGGTTAGATAATTTCCACAAAGTCATGCAGTTTTTAATTAGACATTCAAGATTCACACCCAGGTAGCCTGGTTCCAGCCCCAGCCTTCAACCTCTAAGCTACATTGCTGCTCATGATAGCTGTGATCCCTGCCCCGGAAGGCATGCATATGGGCACCATTGCATTAGTAATTAAAGAGCATCTGGACTCTTTCTCCGTTACCCAGCCTAGGGACTCAGGTTTGAACCCCACCCTAGAATTTAGGTAAATGCCTTTCAGGTAGATGTTGTGTCTTATTTAACTGTACTTAGTACATAGGAGCAAAATGAATATTTAATGAATGAATGAAATGCTGGAAATGACACCAGCATTGGAGCCAGACCTAGGTTTCTATTCTTAAATTTATTGGTTATAAAAATGTCTGTTTACTATGGAAAATTTTGAAAAGTATGAAGAAGAAAATAAGTTTCCCATAATGATGCTACCTAGGGATAACCACCGTTATTAGCTTTTTGGTATATTTATCTGTATTTTCTTTTTTTTTTTTTTTTTTTTGAGACAGAGCCTCAAGCTGTCACCCTGGATAGAGTGCTCTGGCATCACAGCTCACAGCAACCTCCAATTCCTGGCCTCAAGCGAGTCTCTTGCCTCTGCCTCCCAAGTAGCAGGGACTACAGGCGCCCACCACAGCGCCCAGCCATTTTTTGGTTGCAGCTGGCATTGTTGTTTGGTGGGCCCGAGCTGGATTCGAACCCACCAGCTCAGGTGTTTGTGGCTGGTGCCTTAGCCCATTGAGCCACAGGCGCCGAGCCTGTATTTTCTTTTCTTCTCCCTTCCTCCTCTCTATTTTCTGTATTTTTAAATGTAAATGTGTGTATGCATACACACGTATTTTTAAACCAAAGTGGATTTATACATACATTCAGCTGCATGCTAGTTGTTTTCCTTTAGTAGTATATTGAGAACATTTCCTCACATTATTAAAAATCTTCAAGTGCCTAATGTCTTTTAAAAAATGAATTAGGGTAGTGCCTGTGGCTCAAAGAGTAGGGCATCAGCCCCATATGTCAGAGGTGGCGGGTTCAAACCCAGCCCTGGCCAAAACCCACAAAAAAACAAAAAATAAAAAATGAATTAGATATGGCTTGGCCCCTGTGGCTCAACGGTGCCAGCCACGTACACCTGAGCTGACGGGTTCGAATCCAGCCTGGGCCCACCAAACAACAATGACGGCTGCAACCAAAAAATGGCCGGGTGTTGTGGTGGGCACCTGTAGTCCTAGCTACTTGGGAGGGAGAGGCAAGAGACTCTCTTGAGCCCAGATATTGGAGGTTGCTGTGAACTGTGATGTCACAGCACTCTATCCAGGGTGACAGCTTGAGGCTCAGTCTCAAAAAAAAAAAAAAAAAAAGAATTAGATATAATTCACATAACATTCAGTTTACCATTTTAAAGTGTATTATTCAAAAGTCTCTGTAACCATCACCACTTTCTAATTCCAGAATCTTTTTTAAATCACTCCAAAAGAAACCCCAAAATGAAAACCCTGTACCTCAACCGTTCTCAACTTGTGGGTTGCGACCCACAGGAACTGTATTAAAAGTTTGCTGCATTAGGAAGGTGGAGAACCACTGCTGTACTTGTTAGCAGTCACTCCCCATTTCCTCCTCCTGAAGCCTCTGGCAATTGCTAATCCACTTTCTGTCCATATGGATTTGCCTGTTCTGTATGCTTAATACAAAGGGAATCATACAGGGCGGCTCCTGTGCCTCAAGGAGTAGGGTGCCGGCCCCATATACCGAGGGTGGCAGGTTCAAGCCTGGCCCCGGCCAAAACTGCACCCCCCCCCCCCCAAAAAAAAAGACAAAGGGAATCATACAGTAATATGTGACCTTGTGTCTGGCTTTTTCTACTTAGCATTTTTCAGTGTTCATCCACGTTGTACCATGCTAATACTTAGTTCCTCTTATGGCTGAATCAGTCTGTTCTATAGATATACAGTATTTTGTTTGTCCATTCCTCAGCTGAGGGACATATAGGTTGTTTCCACTTTGGGTTGTTATGCTTAACGTGCCAATGAACATTACCAGTTTTTGTGTTATGTGTTTTTGTTTCTCTTAGATGTATGCTAGGAGTGGAATTGCTAAATCCTGTGGTATCTCTGTGTGTGTGTAACTTTTTGAGGAACTGCCAGACTGTCTTTTACAGGGCTGCTCCATTTTACATTCCTACCAGCAATTCTTTGAAGGTTCCAGTTTCTCCATATTCTCAGCAACACTTGCATTTTTTATTTATTTATTTATTTATTTATTTTTTTGAGACAGAGCCTCAAGCTGTCGCCCTGGGTAGAGTGTCGTGGCATCACAGCTCACAGCAACCTCCAATTCCTGGGCTCAAGCGAGTCTCCTGCCTCTGCCTCCCAAGTAGCTGGGGCTACAGGCGCCTGCCACA
>CAUYON010070567.1:0-27120 GCA_963573935.1 Arctocebus calabarensis | reverse complement strand
TCTTATGAGTGTGTAATCGTTTATATATTGGTTTCATGTTAGTATTGATAACATTGAATGCTTAATTTTCTATTCTTATGAGTGTGTAATCGTTTATATATTGGTTTCATGTTAGTATTGATAACATTGAATGCTTAATTTTCTATTCTTATGAGTGTGTAATTGTTTATATATTGGTTTCATATTAAGATTGAGAATATTGAATGCTTATTTTTCTATTCTTATGAATGTGTAATTGTTTATATATTGGTTTCATTTTAATATTGGTAACATTGAATGCTTATTTTTCTATTCTTGAGATATTTTACTAATAAGAATATGTTTCAGCTCCATCTAGGTAATCATAAACGCTGTAAAGTCTCCATCTTTTTATGGCTGAATAGTATTCCATGGTATATATAGACCACAATTTATTGATCCATTCATGGGTTGCTTCCATGACGTGACAATTATGAATTGAGCTGCAATAAACATTCTTGTGCTTGTGCAAATGTCTTTGAGGTAAAACTATTTTTGTTCTTCTGAGTAGACATCTAATAATGGGATTATGGAATCAAATAGAAGGTAAACATTTATTTCTTTGAGGATTCGCCCTACTTTTTTCCTGTAAAGGTTGTATTAGTTTGCAATTCCACCAGCAGTTTAGAAGTGTGAAATTAAAAATTTTAGAGGGGTGTGTGGGGGAAATGCTTGAAGATATTGGCTTGGGAAAAAAAATTATGATGAAGTCCCTCCTGGCAATTGCAGCAATACCAAAAATAAATAACTGGGATTTGATCAAGCTTAAAAGTTTTTGCACAGCTAAGGGTACCACAAACAAAGCAAACATACAGCTTTTACAATGGGAGATTTTTTTTCATGTTATGAGTCTGACATAGCCCTGACAAGTAGACCCTACGAGAACACAAATTAAACAAGAAAAGAGCAAACAACCCCCTCTACAAGAGGGCGAAAGAGGTGAACAGAAACTCCTCTAAAGATGACAGACAAATGGCCAATCAACACATGAAAAAAAATGCTCATCATCTTTAACCATCAGAGATATGCAAACTAAAACTACCTTGAGATATTGCCTAAGTCTACTAAGATTATCCCACATCACAAAGTCTCTTAGTGCTTCTTTATCTCATCAGATTTATTCTGGCCCCAACGTCATCTTATTTGCTTTTCTTTCTTCCTGGACTGTCTAACTCCAGATCTTCACATTAATATTGCTCTGCACACTTCTAATCTCTGTTAGAACAGGAATGCTTCAGAGAGCTCTTCCCCAGACAGTTTAGCTAAAATAGTCCCCCTCCACTCATCCTTGCTTTGTTCTCATTTTTCTTCTCAGCACTTGTCTTTTTATGGCACTATATGAATTATTTCTTTACTTCTGTAGCTGCTTGGTGTTTCTTTTCACCACTCAATGGTAAGTTCCATGAGAACAGAATATTTTCTTCAAAAACCTGCTGAAACCTTCAAAACCCACTAAACATAATCCATTTTTTCTCTTTCATTTTATCTATTATTCTCCAATAGGGCAATGGTGCACTTCTTGGTCATTGTGCCTAATCTCTCCATTTCCCCCACGGCCCTTCTGGCATTCCTTGGCACAAAGAAAATCAACAGCCACTTATTTTCTAAATGAATAAATTAAAGAATTGGGCAGGTTTTGCCGAAGAATTCTGAATATTAGAATGCCAAACAATTCTGAACACACACAAAAATGATTTTTAGTGTAATCCTTCGTACACTTATATTCCAATACTTGTAACTCCCACCACATTTCTTTAGTTATCAGTTCTCACGATTTCATTTTCAGCCTTCTTCTTCAACTTGTGTGTATTTCCAGTCACCAAATTCCCACGCACTCTTCTTTTGCATTAGTAATACATTGCTACTGTCTGTTCAATCTTATATTTGCCAGACTAATTAAGATCCTGCTTTCTTTATATGTGTATTATAGAATTACCCTCATAGGAATTATTGCACATTGCACCATGTCCCTAAATTCTATTGCTTATGTAATAAATGACAAACTTCCTATTCTGACACATTAATTTGATACTGAAGCATACTATTTTCCATCTTTTCTTATCCTTATTGTTGCTTATTAATTATCAGCTTTGCAATATTTCATCTTGAAGTGTTTTGTTTCTTTTTCACTGAACATAATCCATTTTTTCTCTTTCATTTTATCTATTATTCTCCAATTCATGATGCACATCTTTTCCGTTTTCTCCATACACTTCATTTTTCAAAGTTCCTTCTTGAAATACAAAATTTTACGTGAGCTAATATCTTACAAAAGTAAGTGATGCTAACATAGTTTAATTGATTATTTAGCATTCTTCTAACTCTACATTCTTACCCTGATCACTTGGAAATGTACATGAATGAGCAAAACTTACTGTGGAGGGAGGGCAATTAGTGGGATCACATCTACGGTGCATCTTAGCAGGGTACTGGTGAAACTTATTAAGTGTAGAGTATCAATGTCTTTGTATAGTGATCAAGAAAATGCCATGAAGGCTATCTCTAACAGTATGATCAAAATATTTCTTATTGTATATGAAGCTTATTTTGCCCTATGATTGCACCAATGTACACAATTATGTTTAATAAAATTATTTTTTAAAATGCTTTTGAACTTAAAAAATTGATTACTCATATGTTGCTAGAGCCATAAGAGATAACACTTGAATTTTTTAAAAACACACAATTCCCTAAGAGTTGACACTAAAATGTTTAATTTTTAATACAATTTTCTAACATTGTGAAAAACTTGGTTTTGGAATGATCACACCAAGATCCCTTTATTGTGTAACAAGTAATAATTTTCCAAGTATGGCCAGTAAAATTAACTTAATAGAGAGATAGATGAATCCATATACAGAGGGGGGAAAAATGTAACTGGATTTTAAAAATGGAAAAATTATATTAAAATTATAATACTCAACATATAACAATAATATTTGTTACCGTGTATATTGTAGCTCTTATATCTTGTGATTGCAGAAGTCAAATGTGACTTGAGTACTAGAATTTTTTTTCTTAAAGCAGTATTTGAATATTAAAATTTTAATAATTTTTTCCTTTCTTAAAATATGTACACATTTTTGGCACTCTCTGTATATTATACGTATCTCAGTTCTAGGAAATTGAAAATTTAAGTATAAAAAGGAGAAAAATAAACTAAGAGTTTTTGAGATTAATGGTTTCTCCAAAAATGCTTATTTGAATAGAACAAATATTAAGTTTCCATGGGTAAGGCCATTGCTAAATTGGCCAAATTCTGGTCTAAATTGTTTAAAATGTGATGGCTGCTGTAATATTTTTTGTATCTTTCTTAATAGAGATTATAAAATCATAATGATCAATTTCAATGAAATATAGCACCAAATAAAAAGTTACATAATATCAAAATATTTAAGGGTACTAGAAACAATGGTTTCTTGGCTTTCATTCAGCTATATAGACACAGATATTTTAATAGATTCCATATAGATTGATTTAATTGTTGAAACTACATATAAGTTGAGAGTCCTTAATCTTAAAATCAAAAACCCACAACCCATTAAAAAATCTGATGCTTTTTTGAGTGCCAACATGATTCTATAGGTGGAAAATTCCACACCTGACACTATCGGTTTGTGATGATTTAGTGTAAGTTAACTTTATTTCATGAACAAAATTCTTAAAAATATTACATAAAATTACCTCTAGGTTATGTGCATAAGGTATACATAAACCATGAATATATTTTATGTTAAAATTTGGGTCCCATCCCCAAAATATCTAATTGTATACAGGCAAGTATTCTAAAAGTTGACAAAAAGTTTGAAATACTAAACATTTCTGACCCCAAGAATTTCAGATAAGGAATATTAAACCTATAATTTTCATTTATTTTTGAAAAGAGATTTTAATATTATTTCAAAAATGCCTAAGACATTCAGGCAGAAAAACATAGCTTTTGCAATTTTTCAACTAAACTATTAAGTGGTTATCCTTTGCTCTTTTTCCCCCTCCTGTAACCATACTTCTTCTTGTCCTGGTAGAAAAACTACATCTGGTTAGGATTTGACTCATTCTGAGTAGTGATAACATATTGTACTGTTTTGACCTTTTCCATATTCTGCACTTTAATTGGCTGTCAATTCTATATCTTCCCTACAGGTTAGTGGGGCAGAAAGCAAAAGAAAAAATTCAATGAGTAGCCAATCAAATCCTAGAACAATGAAAAGGGCAAAGCTGTATAGTAGAAGCCTATAATTGACAGAATGTATGGGACATTAAAATTCTACCACCTCATTCTTAAGGCAAAGACTATAATGAAATAGAAAATGGCACCACATAAATCTATTCTTATGGCAATCATTGTTCTGAGAATTGCGAACATAATTTAACATATTACAAGTATAATTTTAAAAACTGCATTGCATCAGTATCCTACAAATTTTGACATAGTCAGCAAAACGTGTCATCTAACATGGATATTCAGTCCAATACAGAAAGATATTTTAATACTAAATAGGCATATGTATGTGTGAGTGTATGTGTATCCAGAGAGATAATCTCAATATAAGGAATTAAAGAATACTTTTTTAATGCAAAACTCACTAAACTTATATGAAGAAGTTACAGAAATCTTTTTGTTTTAAAAGGAGAAACAACCAACTAAGAGAATGTTCCCTATTTTACACAGAAGCTGTCTTGATTGATGATTTAAAAAAAAAAAAAAAAGAAGGAAAAAAAACTAACAACTCAGAGTCAAAGGCCCTTAAAATAAAGTTGTAGTGCCTAAAGATGGTAATATGTTTCATATCCGGTTCTTAGATTATAATTAGGGAAGACAAATTAAGTTAGAGAATTGACCTAGAAGCCATAATTTAAGTGTCATTTCTTAAGAGTCTTTACTTGACACTTAAAAAGGTCCAGAATTTCAACAAATGATTGTGGAAAGAATGCCAGCATAATTCAGAGAGAGTAAATGCAAAGTTTACAATGAGTTGTTACTCACCATGAGATTTTGGGTTTAATACCCATATCTGCAGTCATAATTTTGAAATGGTCGTGCTTATCACACATTATTGTTAAACTAAGGATACATAGATATGTATGGAAAGTAATAAGTGTGCTTATCATTTCTTTTCAGATTTTATTTTATTTTTTAGTAAGTTGATTGAGAAGGTTATAGAAAAATAGAAAACTCCATATGGACATTTTTAATTTCCTAATAATTCCTTCTATGTTAACTCTATAGATTTGTGAAATAATCCAGAAATAGTATTCCTTTTTCTTTAAAAGACAGTATAGTTGTTTATAAGCTTTCAGTTCCTCAACTGGGATAATATTAGGCATTTTATTTTTTATTAAAAGTTTCTGCTCAACTTCTTGTGGAAAAGGCATGTAAATTTAGAAGGTTTTGGCACTTGTTCTCCCTCAATAGGCAATAAGGTAGGATTTAACATCATATTTTTTAAACATTGAATATGCTTATTTCCAAACATATGAAATAAGACTTGTTTTCTAATAATATTAATCATACATACATTAATTTTGCAATCACAGATTTGGGTCCTCAATAACTTTAATCATTTCATGTCTCTAAAATTTCAATTCACTTAGCTTTTGAGATACTATGACCACTGAGAGTTCTGGAAAACTTAATTTTCATTTATCTTAAGATTGTCAATTATTGTTTTAGGATAGTACTCAGTCCCATTTCCTTTTGTATACTTCTGAGTATCAGTCTAACAGGGTCAGTTATACATTGTACTGATTTTAGGGAAGAATAATCTTATCCAATGTCATCCTCTATCCTCCTAAATACTCCTGAAAAACACCGTGTTAGAGATATGATTTGAGTCAAGTTTTGGAGGAATTGTGAGAGATATGAGTGAACACGTTCCATGACCATTCTTCATAAAATTGAAATATTTGTTTATTTCTTATTCTGTGCTCCTTAAATCTAGCATCATGATTTTAATCACTTTAACTAAATAGATATTAAGGGGATTAAAGGAGAGTTTTGGAACTTTTCTTCTAATCTGAGGTAAAAGACTCTATAAGGAAGTTCTTGCACTCATCAACCCAAATGCTTTCCTAAACCCCAAAATTATTTCCTAAACTATTTCCCAGGCACCATATTTTTGTGAAACACTTACTAGGCTTATGGATTCATGAATTAAATCCTGAGTATTGATATGCAGAGGTGTTTTTAGAATCCCTTGAAAGCTAAGCCTTATGTGTGAATTTCCTTTTCCTGATTGCTAAAACATTCCCTTAATGTTTTTGTGTCTCCACTTCTTTACTTCAATGTTCAGCATAAAATCTACATAGTCTTTATTTTTCAGGCCTTGCTCTTGATATAAAATTTCATATTTCAAAATTATAAATTATTGCTCTTTCTTATCAAGAGCACTTTAACATTCATATTTCTATGTGAGAAGAAGTTCACTATGTTTCCCAGGCTGGTGTTTAACTCCTGGGGTCAAGAAATTCTCCTACTTTGGCCTCCCAAATTAATGGTTCAGGGATGAGCACCCTTGTGCCTGTGTCTGTGAAATGTAGTACTTTGATAGTTACCTTTCAAAAACAACAGCTAAGACACAGTTTAGCTGGTTTATTCAAGAGAACCATCAAATGAGTGTAAAAGGGGAAATAATGAAAACAGGCAGATTAAAAATGACTTAAGACTTTGATTTTATTTTCTTGGCTTGCCTGTTGTTGGCATGTATGAAAGGTACT
The DNA here is from genome assembly GCA_963573935.1 of Arctocebus calabarensis. Lineage (NCBI taxonomy): Eukaryota > Metazoa > Chordata > Mammalia > Primates > Lorisidae > Arctocebus > Arctocebus calabarensis. Next base: position 20,385 of record CAUYON010070567.1, on the reverse strand, counting down.
GATTTGTGGGCAGTGATTTTGTATCCCGTGATGCTGCTATATTCCTTGATCACTGCTGAGAGCTTTGTAGTTGAGTTCTTGGGGTTTCCCAAGTATACAAGTATGTCATCCACAAAGAGCAAGAGTTTGAGCTCCTCTATTCCCATTTGAATACACTCGTCCTTCTCTTGCCTGATTCTGATGGCTAGGACGTCCAGCATTATGTTGAATAGCAGTGGTGACTATGCATCTAACCAAAAGAACAAAACTCATTTTGCCACACAGACCTTTGCACCAGAATATTTACTGCAACTCTATTCATTGTTGTCAAGTTGTGGAAGCAATTCAAATGTCCATCAACCCATCAATGGAATAACAACTGTGGCATATGTATACCATGGAATACTATTCAGTCATAGAGACTTTACATCTTTTATGTTTACCTGGATGGAGTTGAAGCATATTCTTTGGTAAAGTGTCCTTGAATACAGGAAAAATATACAAAGTAATCAATACTAATATGAAACCAATCTATATACAACTACACACCCATTAAAATGATAAAACACAAATATGGTCTAGCAAGGGGTAGGGATGAGGAGGGCTAGCAGAGGAGGAGGGGGACGGGCAACTGAGAGGAAGAGGAAGGGCAATTAGTGGGATTTCACCTAATGTGCACAATGCACAGGTGCTCAGCACACCCCCTGGGCAAAGGGCTCTTCTACAACTTGATCTTTAACCTTGATAGTGAAAACAACGTAACCTAAAAGTTTGTGCCCTGATATTAATTTGAGAAATAAGTACATAAAAATAAGAATAAAACACCATCTAAAATAAATAAATAAATAAATAAATAAATAAATATGACTTAAGTATAATCAAACAAATACAAAGTTTGATATTATTCAGTTGTGAGTCAAATAAACCAAATACCAAAAATTTTAGACATTTTATTGAGTATGAACTGGATATTAGATGGTATGAACTGTAACTGGATATTAGATAGTATCAATATAACTTTTAGATCTGATAGGAAATAGTTCACTTAAGATAATGGTGTCTTTATTGTTCAGAATTATGTATAAATATTTTCAAGTTAAAAGAAATAATTTCTGAGGTTTTCTTTGAGAAAATCTAGAAACAATTAGAAGTATAAATGCATTTAAGGTAGATGGAGAGATAAAAAATTTAATAGAACATAAATAATTACTAAAACTTGGTTATCAGTACATGGGAATCTGTTATTATTTTGATATTAATAATTATATGGAATTACAAAAATTCTTATAATAATTGTAGTTTAGTTTATATCAGAGTAGCTTATATAAAAAGAATAAACATTCTTTTGAAATAATAATAAACTGCACCTTCTTTCAAAAACATATCACTCGAAAGCACTGCAAATTGATAAAAAGCAGAAAGAAACTGGAGGAGATAAAACCTTTGGAGGAAGGGAAGTGTATCGCATGAGAGCTATGTTTCTGACCTTTCCATTGAAGACACACTTCAGTCAATGAAGCTCTTGGGGATCATAGCTTAGTCCATAAAGGAGAATCTTATGGACTTGGGGTTCGGGGATACCAGATGCACCTAATAGGTGAAAGGACAATGCCACAAAGTGGGGAACTCAGAATAAAAACAAGATATCTAAATATGTGTTCTCATCTGATTCTTGATTTACTACTAAATTTTACATATTCATTAATACAAAAAGCCTATCAAAAAACAGTTTTGAGGCAAAAAGACAAATGTCCCTATTTTATAGAACTTGGTATTCATGCCTTGCTGACTAAGATAGATATATTAAAAACAGATAGCAATACAAAAGATCTAAATATTCCAAATCCATAGTTATATTTTATGAAATAGATTAAGCCATCTGGTCATTAGGTAGTGTTTACAACACTAAATAAAAAAGCAAACCTATAAGGTCCAAAAGCTTCTGAACTTGCCACTGTGCACTAACACTAGAAGCCCTATAAAGACAATTTGACGAGGTTTCACAACCTTGGTGTATCAGTGGTTCACAGCTGTGTTCATGATGCTGTGTGGGGGTGTCTTGCTGAGTGGTGTTCATTTTTGTAGCTGCATGTTTATGTGTGGGACCCTGAGAATGTCAGAACTTGAATTAAAACAAGAAACAAACATTAAATTTCTTTTAAATTTGACAAGAGTAAAATCAGGGACATGTTAATCCAGGTTTATAGGGATAATGCCAAGAAGAAAACAGCAATGTGCAAACGGATATACATTTTCCTCTGAAAGCGAGGTCAGGGCAGCCAGTAAAAAGCAGAACTGATGAAACCACTGCAAAAATTCATCAAATTGTGTGTCAAGATCATCCACATCCACTGACAGTGAGAAACCAACCATATAAGACCAGGTATACATGACAGAGAAACAGGAAAATCTTCACTTAAAATCTTGGCTTGAGAAAGATGTGTCTCTTGCATCAAGACAATGCACAAGCTCATTCACATAGCACTGTCTCTGAGGGAATGTTTAGCCAGCAAACAAATAGCTGCATTGGAACACCCTCCCTACTCACTTGATCTAGCCCTCTGGCCCTGGTAACGTTTTTCTTTACCAGAAGATAAAGGAAATATTGAAAGAATACATATTAATGATATTCAGGACATCAAGGGCAATAGATGACAGCTCTGATGACCATTCCAGAAAAAGAATTCCAAAGTTGCTTTGAAGTGTGAATGAGGCACTGGCATTGGGGGATAGCTTCCAAAGGAGAGTACTCTGAAGGTGACTATAGTGATCTTTAACAATGAGCTATGGAGTACTTTCTCTAGGATGAGTTAATGAACTTAATTAATAGGCCTTATACATGGCATTTATAAAAAAGACATTTTTCTTATAAAGACTTGAATTTAAAATAACAAGATACAAACATGAAGCCTAAGAAATTTGGTGTGGTGGTATTCATACCAGATAAACAAGTTGTAAATACAAGGTATATTGCCAAAATATAGAATTCAGAAATTAAACTCAAAACCCAGTATGTTGTTGTTAAAAGCAACTAAGATTCTAGACATCCTTCCATTAACTAGAGTCCAAACACAGTTATCATTATGCCAGATAGGTTCTTTTGTGTCCAGAGCTATCTAAGGACAAAAACAAAGAAACAAGAGAAAAAGAAACTTGAGTTCCCTCAGTTCAAATGAAAAATTAAATTTAAATCAGAGACTCATATTTCAAAATACCAATGCTTTCTCTTGATATCAGTGCAAGATCTTATAAGTAAATTAAATTGGTTAACAGAAGAATAAAGTTTCATTTTTTTCTCCTGAGTTCTAAAATGTTTTTTTATATAGACCACATATACCTCATTTATGACACTTCAGTTTTAGAAAATTTATAGATTTAAAGAAAATTGCAAAAATAGTACAGAGAGTTCTCAAATAATCTGCAACCAGTTTTTCTTATTACTAACATCTGACATTAATATGGTAGAAAAGTCACTCACCAGGATGAAAGAAGAAATTACTTCTTAGCTGCAATTAAAAAACAAAATAAAAAAAGCGAAATCTCAGGAGAGTTTTGAGCCATAAAAACTGATTAAGACTGAAGGTTGTAGAAGGATTACATGAAGGGTAAAGCCCTCACATCAATTATTAAAAACTCTTAATGTACTAATATATTTCCGAGGAAAGCTCCAACTTGCTTTACAGAATCCAGTAAATCCTTTCAGTTAGTAACACAATAGAATTGAAGGAAAAGAGACAATGTGTGTGTGTGTGTGTGTACATCTTTATCACTAAAATCTGATATGTTCAAAGAAAATTACAAGAAGAAACAGGATAAGGTGAGTAAATAAAACATGGCAAATATAAAGGATTTTAAGGAAGTAATTGGGGATTATGTATTGCATATGCAGCTAATCAGACTTAAATATATAGGACATTTTAAAAATTGGGTTTAAATCTTTGTGCCGAAAGAGACATTAGTCTGTATTCAAAGAAACTTGGAGTACTCTGTATCTTTTGGGGAGGTGAAGTTTGGAAATTGATGCTCTGCTACCAAAGAGGATACATTTACCAATATAGATTTTAGACATGGTCACAATAAAGTCTTAAAGAAGGAGAAGCCAGAACCACAGTAAATAATGGACACCAATCCTAGGCAGCAGATCAGAGGCTAATCAAGAAACATTTTTTACTTTTGAAGCAATATGTTCTCTTACGATTTCATATCTGTTTGTCTTTTATCCTTCTTCTTTCTATTAGTTGCCTATAACTTCCCACTTTCACAATGAAACTGGTTTTTGTAGTCATATTGAGAGGACCAGCAGGGAGAAAAAGAAGTTAGTAGGAGAAAGAAGTCAAGAGAGCGGGGGACTTTGGGGGCAGGACCCAAAACCCTCTTAAAACCACATGGAATTTTGTGACCCAGAGAAGAGCACTGTGGCTGGCACTGAGCTATATAAATAAAGGAAGTGGATAAGAAGAGACATGCCCAGCCCCTGACTGCAGGAGACCAGGGTTGCTATGTAAAAGGGAAAAAAAACCTTCAGCAAGAGAGAGAAAGGGAGGACTGTGTGAGGAGTCAAGATGGCTAAGTAGAAACAGCTTTCACCAGAGGCTTCTGATTGGAGGGAGAGATGTTAGTCTGAAGTAGACTCAGAAAATCCAAAGGTGGGAAGTTGTACACAGGAGAAGAAAGTGAGGTGTACATCATCCCTGCTGAAACAAGCTCTGAGGCCAAGAAAGAGTAAGAGAGATGACAAAATCAGGTAGGGAGTGCCTAGTAGGAAGAAGCCCATTGCCAAGAGGACAGGAGACTACTCCCCCAACTGGGAGAACCATGGCGGGCTTTCTGCAAGCAAACGAAAAACAAAAGACTTCTCACATCACCCCTTCATCCTCCTACACCAGGGAGGTCTCACATCTGAGCTCAGGCCCCATCTTCCCTGACATAAAGTGAACAAATATTCTCTCCGTAATCCTGACCTCACAACTCACCCTTCTCCCCATTGTAGTTGCCTCCCTGACTGCCCCCTACAAAAGCTGGAGTGTTGTGTGGGCTGCTGAGCTGCAGCACAGAAACAGTGGTGCTGTAGCTCTAATGTTGGCAGGGAGAGGAGTGGTGAAATATCCTGACTCCTTTTACTAGAAAAGACCCTTCTTCAGCCTCCCAGAAACTCTCAGATAGGTCTGACCACAGATTTTTCTTTTCTGGCTTTCAGGAGAACCTCTGAATTCATTTGTGTGGGTGTCACTTGCTCTGCCTGAATGAGTTTGACCAAAAGTCTCAGCTAAAATCCTCCATAGATTCTTATTCTGCCACCACTGTCTGGAGCTGCAGGTTCACCACTTGTTTGACTCTGTTTGAGCAGCAGTAATGGGGAGAATGGAACAATGAGAGGTAGTTTCAGGAGGTTTGTCTGTGGATTCCTATCCTCGAGTATTTACCAGTGTGTGTGTGTGAGGGGGGTGGGGGTTGCAGGTGTTTATATCTTTGTCCAGCAAAGATTCCAGTGAAATATTGCTACTCCTTACTCATGATTAAGAAAATGGCAGGATGACAATAAAACAGAGCTAGCTTACCCTGTCTTACCAGGCTGGCCCTCAGAGTCTCTGGCTGCAGCCCTGAAAGGGACCTTTGCAAGGCTGTAGGGGAAAAGCCATAATCACAAGCCCCAGCTCTTTGGAAAAAATGGTGTTTGTTTGGTTTTTTTCCCCTGGGGCCTCCAGGGGCAGTCTCACCCAGACATTTTTAGTTGACAAATAGTTTAGTACAGTGTATCTTAAGGATACTCAATTAGATTATCTCTCAATAATTACTCGGGGGCAACCTATCACTTCAACTTAAAAAGTATAATTAATATATTTGTTAAAAAGCTGAAAATATTCATGAGGGAAAACCAGAAGTGTTGCAACATGAAAAATCAAAGCAGATCCACTCCCCCAAGAGATTACAAAGGAGATACATAGAGAAACTGCAGAAATGTCAGAAATAGATTCAGGAAATATGGATAGCAAATAAGATGATTGAAATGGAGGAAAAGATGGAAATAGAAATCTAACAAATAGTTCAAACATTTGAACTATTTCAAAGATTTAAGGTCTCAAGGTGTTAATGAATTCAAAGACAAAGTCACCAAGGACATGGACAGAAGGAGGAAAGATATGGCAGAGCTTAAGGAGTTAAAAAGGGTATTCAAGGAGCTTTAAAATACAGTAGAAACCCTCAGTAATAGAGAAGAATTTCAGGAATTGAAGACAAGATTTTTGAACTATGCCAAGGATTCAGAGAGCAAGGAAAAAGGAGAACAAAAACAAAATATTCTTTGAGAGAGTTATTGGATCATCCAAAACATCATACATCCAAAGTATAGTGATTCCTAAAGAAAAGGATGATCCTAAAGGCACAGAAGCTCTACTCCAAGACATTGTAGTGAACAATTTCCCAAGCACTGTGAGAGACACAGAAATTCAGATAGTAGATAGTTTCAGAACTCCAGCATGACTCAGTCCAAACAAAGCATATCCTAGACACATTGTAATTAACTGTGCCAAAGTCAATATGAAAGATAAAATTTTGCAAGCAGCAAGGCATAAGAAGTCTTACTAACGAAGATAAAGAAGTCATCTGTAGGGTGACTATGGATCTTTTAGCTGAAACATTTTAAGCCAGAAGAGGTCATTGGCCTTTAACCTTCTTAAACAAAACATTTTTCAGCCTAAGTTTCTGTATCCTGTTGAAATGAGTTTCATTTGTGATGGTGAAATCAAATATTTTACTGACATCCAAAAGTTGAGGAAATTTGCCATAACTAGACCAGCTCTCCAGAAAGTATTAAGACCCAATCTTCATAATGACCAGCATGATTCTCCACAAAGTAAACACATCCAGAAATTAGAGAACAAAGCCTAACTTCCACAATCATGAAAGGGACAAAAATGAGCTCTGGAACTTTGAAAAAGGATATGGCCAAAACTCCACCATATCTATTGGTTCTCTTAATAAATTTGAGTTGCTTTAATTTTCCTGTTAAGAGGTATAGGCTGGCTGACTGGATATAAAAGCTCAAGCCAGATATGTGTTGTCTCCAAGAAACATGTCTGAATGCAAAGGATAAAACAAGACTCAGAATGAAGGGGAGGAGAACAGTAATCCAGGTAATGGATATCATAAAAAAAAACAATCTTATTTGCAGATACAGTTGAATTTAAACCAACATAATTAAGGGAAGACAAGAGTGGACACTACGTATTTGTCGAGGGAAGCACAAAACATGCAGAGATTTCAATAATTAACATTTATGCACCCTACTTGAACACTCTTTGATTTATCAAGCAAACCGTAACTGATCTGAACAACAGGATATCATCTTGCACTATAATAGTTGGAGATTTTAACACTATCATCTTGCACTATAATAGTTGGAGATTTAAACAAATTTTGGCAGTACTGGAAAGATCTTCTAGGCAGAAACTAAATAACAAAATAATGAATTTAAACATGACCTCAGAACAAATGGATTTAACAGACATATATAGAACATTTCATACTAATAAAACTGAATACATGTTCTTCTCATAAGCCTATGGATCATCTCCCAAATTGGTCACATCTTAGAGCGTAAGTCTAACTTCAACAAATTCAAAAGAATAGAAATTATTCCTTATTTTTTCTTCACCCATCATGGAATAAAAGCTGAACTCAACAGCAATAGAAATCTTCATACTTCAATAAAGTCATGGGAACAAAGTAACCATATGCTGAATGACTGCTGAGTCAAAGGCAAGATTAAGAAAGAAATCATTAAATTTCTGGAACAAAATGGTAATGAAGCCACAAACTATCAAAACCTGTGGAATACTGCAAAGGAAGTCCTAAAAGACAAATTCATAGTATTAGAAGCTTTCATCAAGAAAACAGAAAGAGAGTAAATCAACAATCTAATGAGCCATCTCAAGCAGATGGAAAAGGAAGAACAATCCAATCCCAAACCCAGCAGAAGAAAAGAAATAAGTAAAATTAGGGTGTATTAAATGACATTGAAAAAACAAGAATCATTCAAAGGATCAACAAAACACAAAGTTGGTTCTTTGAAAAGATTAACTACATGGATAAACCCTTGGCCAGAATAACCTAAAACAGAAGAATAAGATCTCTAATAACTTCAATCGGAAACAACAAAGGAGAAATAACAACAGATTCCACAGAAATTCAAAAGATCCTCAACAATTACTACAAAAAAACTCTATGCCCAGAAATATGAAAATGTAGAGCAAATGAAAATGTAGAACAATACCAGAAAGCGTGCCACCTTCCTAAACTCAACTCAAAGGAAAATAACTGATTTCTGTCAGATTGGTCCCTGGGTCTTATAATTTTGTCTAAACGTGGTTATCCCTTGATATCCAGTCATTACAAAGAAAGATTGTATTTCCTAGAATGTATGAGGATTTTGCCTTATGATTTATAGGACAGCCAAGTTAGAGCTATGAGTGATTCTATTAAAACAGCAAGCTCTGTGGAGGAAAGAGCATTTGGTACTCAGTAAATATTTTTTGGAGTAAACAAAAATAAAGTAAGGAAGAAAGGAAGAGTAAATTCAATTCCATTTTCAATAATGGAGGATTTTTTTTAGCTGTTAATTTGGTTTTTACTTTAATCTGGTATTTCTCCTTATTATTTTAGCCTGCTGTATAAGGGGAAAGCATTCATTTCTAGGATAATGTTAGTGGTGATTAAAAAATATATAAGTGATGGGCTTGGAAATATCCCAAAGAGGGAAGACCAGAGTCTATGATAAAGGCAATTTATAGATTTTTTTTTTCCTAAAGACAAGATTCAAAGAGACCTTCTAAAGATAAGATTATAAGAGGAGAATCAGAGAGAAGGATAAGAAAGCAATCTTAGGTAAAATCCTTCAACAAAATTCAGTTATAAATTAACTTATAAGTTATAATATAACTTCTTAAAATTTCATTTTCAAATTTGTGATGATGAGCTGGCAGAAAGACCTATTCTAAATATTAACAGCACTAAGCTATAGCCTAAAGGTTTGCAAAAATACTTTTAGGAATATTTTGCATATCATCTAATTACAACCCTGGAGAGGAGAAACCTAGTATTTTTGTGTGAGAGATTTGGTCAAATCAAACCTATAAGGATACATATCAGAATAGAGGCTAATTCTGGGGAAGTGGTGCACAGACTAGGAAGGTGTTTAGGGGGACAAGAATGTTCTATATCTTGATTCCATGGTGTTTGCATAGAATCTATACATAGGTAAACTTCACAAAGCTGTGTCTTTAAGATTGCTTATTTTGCTATGTGTAAAGTATACATTTTTAAAAAAATTTAAAAGTTTTAACATTAGGGAAAAAAATTGAGGTGCTGAAAAAAAACGTTTGGGTTCAAATTTAAAAAGAAATGAGTCCCTAGTTCAAAAGAGCCCATCCAGTCCTGATACAGAGACTACTGTCAGTCCATGGTGAAGAGGAGGTAGCACATCACCTGGAAATGCTAGGAATGGAGCCTGATACCATGATAAAATATAAAGAAGAGGGTGGTAATAATTGGTGCTGATTAGAAAAGATTGACATGAGAAAAGATTGTACACCCTTTACCCTTTGGAAAGAATGTGTGGCCATCTGAGTAGAGCTTATCAGTATGATGTGAGAAGAAGTGACAAGCACAGTTCTAAGTGGTAGCTTCAAGAGACAGTATACAATTCACCATTTTCCCTTTGCCTCTTTTGGTGACTATATTAAAAATCTGTCATCTTGGATCCCTGAATAATTTTGATTCCCTGAGGTTTACAGAAATTTTATGTAAAACACCAAAGTCCACAGAATCTGTTACAATACAAAGACAGTAACTGAACACTTAATTCTCATTACAGTAAAAGTGTACTCTTAACCACATTATTACAAGAAAATAGAAAAAAAGAATAGCAATTCATGAAACAATAGATGCAAATGATCCAAATACATAGAAATGTTTACTTCAGTAAAAACAAAATGAATACTTATGAAAAGTAACAACATGATTACATTGTCTATTTTATTGATAAAGATGAATATTTGCCCAAGTGTGATCTTGGAAATGATGCAGTGAAACAGGTAGCATTTTGCACCTCAAGTTATGTCATGTTATGTAGCCCTTTTGGCGAGTGACTTGGTGATATTTATTTAAGCCCATAATAATGTGATTCCCTTAGATCTAGCAAAGGCAGTTCAAGGAAGTTATAATAAACAGATAATTTCACAAGTTCACAAAACTTAATGTACATATGGATAAAGTACTTTGTCACTTCCAAACGTACTTCACAGTCCAATGAAAGTTATGTTGTCATGCCAAAATTTATATAGACATAGACTGTAATGCCATCAAACACTTGGAAAAAGAGAATTAGAATATGTCCAAATGTCTACCACAGGCTGACCGTCAATCGCCAAAGATTCAGTAAACATTTCTCCTTTGTGAAAAATATACTCTATATTTCCCAAAGAATGTCAAGCTAAAATGTTTTTTAGTCCTGACTTAAGGAAAAAATGGGCCAGTTTATGTTGTAGTTTTAAAAATTAACCTTTCAATTTCTTTTAAAATATTTAGAGAATACAAATGCTTTTTGTTACATGAAAGAATTGTATAGTGGTAAAAGCAGGAATTTGGGTATACCCATTGTTCAAATAATATACATTACACCTGATACTTTTTCATACCACCTTCCTCCAAATCCTATAGTTTTTATGGTTTAATGTAATATGTTTATTTCCCTAATAAGCTATCTATACATTTCAGGTTGGCAGAGGAATGGTGACCATCTTAGAGATCAGCAGAGAATAAATTGTGCTCTCCTCCAAATCTATATGTTGAAATATCAACACCTTCGAATGTAACTGTATATAGGGACTTTAGAGAAGTAACTAAGGCACCAAGTAGTGGCTATCTATGGTGCAAAGAGAGAAGCCTCTGGAAAAAACAAACTCACCAGCTCCTTGATCTTAGCCTTCCAGTTTCCATAATCATGAGAAAAAAATTTTGTTTATTTGTTTAAAGCATATTTTATTATGGTAGCCCTTGCAAGCTAATATAGAGAATCTTGGAACCAAATATTAAATACCCCATCTGAACACAGCTGTGATGACTTCAATGTTTGTGTCCCCTCCAAAATACACGTTGAAACTTAATCCCCAATACAACAAAAGTAAGAGAGAGAGACTTTGGGAAATAGGCTGTGAAGGCTCTGCCCACATGGGTGGGATCAGTGCCTTATAAAGTGCTTCCTTCACACAGGGCTTAATATAAATCCTTATAAAAAGAGATCCAGGGGATGACATTGCCCTTCCACCTCTCTGCCATATAATAACACAGCATTCATCTTCTCTGAAGCATGCAGTGGCAACACACCATGTTGGAAACAGAGACTAAGCCCTCTCCAGACAGTGAACCTACCAGTGCCTTGATTTTAGACTTCCAGCCTAAACTGGAAGAAACAAAATTTCTGTTCTTTATAAATCATTCATTCTTAGGTATTTTGTTATAGCAGCAGATTATGACAGTGGACTTTCATGATGACCTAGACAAGAGGAATAAAGCATGATGAGTCATATGCAAGATGAAAAAGTTTCTATTAGGAAATTACCTGTGCCATGGTGTTTACATTTCATTGACAAAGTGAGTCCCATGACCATATATGACTTCAGGAAGTTAGAGAAATGCAATCTGTCACATGCATGTGCCCCAGAAAAGGAACTGTAATATCAATGAGTAATTCTAATGAAACCTACAATATCTATTACACTTTCACTTGAAACTGATAAGCCTAAAAATTTTCAATCTGAGTACTTTCTGCAAACCACTAGACCTTTTACTATTTTGATTATTATAATTAGTATTCTCAACACAATCATAAATTAACTAAGGCATCACCTGCAATTTTTGATTTTTATCTGATAGCTAGAAGAATGTAACTCATTATTCTAAGTGTATACCTCAAAAATGATTTTTAATTACTGTCTTACTACTATAAATATTTTTCAATCATTGTGAAATGACCTGATTTAGATATGGTCATTCTAATTATATGCCCTCCAAAATATCATTGCTAAAATATTTTATTAAATTTTTAATAAAATCGAATACATAATCTTTCTAGATTTCAATAATAGTTCTCACATTGCTTGTAGCTTAACTGCTAAGCCAATATGACTCATCTATAAAACTATTGAAAAATGTCAAGGAAATGTTTCTAATATATTGAAATACATGTAGCATTGCCATGAATAATAGTCGATTTACCTATCTTCATAGCCTCTTTTCTTTTTTAAGCAACTTGGTTCAGGTAGGAAATTCAAAAGGGCATAAGTTTAAAGTGTCTAATTTATCTGAAATATTTTCTGGAAGGCAATAGAGTTTGGGGGGTTTTATTGGCATAGAAACTTATTTCTGTTCCACATTTGATCAATCTGAAAAGGAAGAAAATGGAAACATATAATAATATATTAAAAAGACGAAAAAAGGAACACAATCAAGGAACTGGAATCAGAGATGACTAGGAATCAGCTGCTCCATCTCACTGCCGACTAAATTGCACTTGTGTTAGAATGATAGACTTTAACAAAAAAGAAAAAGAAACAAATGACTATTATATCTTTCTTGCAAAAATTGAATTCTATAGTATAATTAGTTGACAGTATCAATTATATTTATCATCTCTCTCCTACAAAAACTAGAATTCTATTATATGAGTTATTGGAAGGCAAGAGAAAAGCATGCTAATTTGTAGATTTGTATAATCATAGTGCTACAATAACTTCAAATATTATACCTTTGAAATTTTTCATTTTGAAGAACACCCTGACAATTCTGAAGGTCAAACAGGTAAATCTGAGAGTTTTCTATTCTATTGGGGACCACAAGACATGCTTTCTTTTTTTTTTTTTTTTTAGAGTGGTTTTTTTTGTTTGTTTTTTTAGAGACAGAGTCTCACTTTGTCGCCCTTGGTAGAGTGGCATGGCTTCATGGCTCACAGCAACCTCCAGGTCCTGGGCTTAGGCAATTCTTTTGTCTCAGCCTCCCAAGTAACTGGGACTACTGGCGCCCGCCACAACGCCCGGCTATTTTTTTGCTGCAGTTAAGCCAGGGCCAGGTTTGAACCTGCCACCCTTGGTATATGGGGCCGGTGCCCTACTCACTGAGCCACAGGCACCACCCAATGCTTTCTTATAGTACCATAAATTCATCCCCAAATGTCAAGTCACTTCAAATGTGATGTATCTATCTGCATTATATTTTTATATTGTTTTGTAACATTGCATTATCTTTTTAAAGTTGAGTTGCTTTAGGCCACAGAGAGATGATCTCATCAAAATTTGAAGAAAATTTTATACTTAAATGAGTTTGAGGACCTACATCAATTTCTGCAAGCTTGTCATGATATATCCTCTTTTCTATGTACCAAACAATAGTTTTTGCTTGTAGGTCTTGCTTCAGGGGAGGGTAATCCTGATTAGCTTAAATCTTAAGTTTTATTAAAGTTTCATTCCTAAGTTTCAAGCTCTTCTCCATGGATGCTTATATCAGTGAGCTGTTCCTAAAAGTAATTCACTTCTTTGTTATTGTTGTTATTGCTGCTAACATACTATTGTTTTGTTATTTTAGCAAATACACTGGTTGTCATTTTAGCTCATTTCATACTTGGCTAAATTTTGAGAGGGTAGGAAATCTTAATATTCTTATTATCCTGTGTTCAATATATGATGCTCTACCTTAATAAATAATTATAAAACTATTGTTGCAATTAGACACCTATTAACCGTTATGTGTATGATACGATTTCCACACCTATTATTTTCTTCTTTACTTTGTTTTTAATGTATGTCTTTTTTTTTTTGCACTTTTTGGCCAGGGCTGGGTTTGAACCTGCCACCTCCAGTATATAGGGCCGGCGCCCTACTTCTTTGAGCCACAGGCACCGCCTTGTATGTCTTTTCTTTTATCTTTCTAAGAAGAAGCATGCATCATTGTTTAAACCCTTCCTTATTTTCTAATATAAAAAATTTCTCTGGGGGGAGGGCTGTGGCTCAAGAAATAGGGCGCCAGAGGTAGCAGTTTCAAACCCAGCCCCAGCCAAAAACTGAAAAAAAAAAATTCTCTGAATACTATTTTATGTACAGCTCACAAAGTTTAATATGTTTTATTTATACTTCCTTTGATTCAAATATTTTATATTTTCATTTGAATTTTTAAACATGTGAGTTTTTTACAGGCTTAACATTTAATATTCAAATGTTTGGTGATATTAAAAAGTTTTTACTATTGATATCTAATTTAATTTAATTACTTCAACATCAAAGTACTTTATTTAAAAATTTGCATCTGTTAAACTTTATTAAAAATCACACATGGCCCAACTGATCTATTTCACTGTATGTTCTATATGCATTTATAAATGATATCTCTTCTGATGTTTCTGGTTTGTTGTTCTATAATTACAATATGAATAATTTTTTATTTTGTTCAATTATTTTTTAAACTCCAATGATTATCTATTTCTTTTAGCAACCAGTGGAAGAGTTTTGAGGAAATCTCCAACTTTATTTCTTTATGCTTGCTTCTGAATTTTGAAGATTGTGTTTAATATCACACATTTATGATTATATCTTTCTAGTAAAAAGCCCTTTTATCAACATAGAATATATTTTTATATTTGGCAATATTAATACTTCCTTGAAGTATAGTTTGTCTGATTAATGTAGGCAAAAGTGTTTTGCTTAGTGTTTATAAATAGTATCTTTTCTCTTTTTTTCCCATTTTTCTATTATATATTTATATTTTTTAATTTTATAAATCTATATCCTGTATAATTATTTTTATTTTTATTTATTTATTTATTTATTTTGAGACAGAGCCTCAAGCTGTCGCCCTGGGTAGAGTGTCATGGCATTACAGCTCACAGCAATCTCCAATTCCTGGGCTCAAGCGAGTCTCCTGCCTCTGCCTCCCAAGTAGCTGGGACTACAGGCGCCCGCCACAACACCTGGCTATTTTTGTTTGGGTTGTAGCCATCATTGTTGGTTGGTGGGCCCAGGCTGGATTCAAACCCACCAGCTCAGGTTTACGTGGCTGGCACCTTAGCCCGCTGAGCCACAGGCGCTGAGCCTATCCTGTATAATTTTAATAATGCCAAACTTCATGTTTACCTTCACCTATATTTACATCTTAAAAATTTGTGTACGTATTATTTAAAGTATGAAATACTTACATTTTAAAATGTAAAATAAATCCCTTAAAATTGATTATGTAAAATTTTCAGCTCTATTTCTTCAAATATTCTTTCCTCCATAAATTTTCACCACTAATTCTTAGATTTCAGATACATATATTAGACTATTTAATATTGCCCAGAAGTCATTGAGAATCTACTCCTTTTTATTCATTTTCACTCTTCTTCACATTGCATAATTTTCATTGTTAAATCTTCAAGTTCATTGATCTTTCTTATTCTGGGATTCAAATTTGTTGTTAAGGTAATCTAGTCAAATTTCAGATATTTTATATTTAATTCTCTAATTTAACTTTCATTTCTTTAATAGTTTCTATTTCTTTCCTAAGATCCACCATCTAGTCCCTAACATTTTGTTTAAGAAATATTTTCAATATTTTAAACAAAAACTGTACTAAATTCCTTGATGATTAATTGCAACGCCTGAATCATCCCTGTGTCTGATCCTACCTATTGATAGATTTGTTTGTTTTTTCTAACTAAGAGTCTTATTTTTCTGTTTCTTCACATTTCTTGTAATTTATAATTAGGACTTCTTACATTTTTTTTATTTTTTAAATATAATTTTGTAATTAATTGTTGCAAGATCATTGAGGGTACAAAGAATTAGGTTACACTGTTTGCATTTGGAAAGTAAAGTCCCTCTTATAGTTTTATGCTGCCCCCAAGAGGTGTGCCATTCACCTTAATGCCCATCTGCCCTCTTCCTCCCCTCTCCTAGCTCCCTCATTCTCCTATTCCCCACCTTGAATTCATTTGAGTTTTACACTTATGTGTGTAGGTATTACATTGTCTACTGGTTTCATGTTAGAATTGATTACATCAGAGTCTTGCTTCTTCATTCTTGTGATACTTTACTAAGAAGTAAAGTGAGAAGTGTTCCTACTTTATCCAAGTTAACACAAAAAATGTAAGTCTCTATCTTTTTTAATAGCTGAATGGTATTACATGGTATATTTTGAATGGATCGTTTATTAAGAGTCCAGATTTGGTTTTGTCTCTTTAAAGAGTGTACATTCTTATCCTTGCAGGCTATAAAATTTACTGTCAGATTACTCAGTAAAGTCTTATATGAGGCCTAGTTGTAGTAGGTCCAGAGAAGCCCTTTCACATGGGGTTGGGGAGTCATAATAAAGCATAGCCTTCAGTAGATGATTTCTTCTCCTCTTGCAAAGTCTTATCCTGCAAATAGACAGCTTAGAATTTGGCTGGAGACATAAGGGGGCCATGTACAGACTTCCTGAGCTTCGTCTGTACACAGTAATTTTCTCTGTAGTATCCTAACCTTCTTCAACTGTGTCAACAGTCCTAGACTGTGATCTATCTCTGTTCCTCCTACCCCAAAAAGATTCATTTTTTTAGGAACTGCATTTCCAGTACCTTAAAAATCTCTTGGGGCTCTGGACAACAGCATAGAATATTTAAAAGGCCAGAGAGCAAAGCATTTTCTATCATACCTACTAGAGCAATGGCAACCTATTGATATTTAACTCCAACTCATTTTTCTAGTGATACCAAGTGAATGTCTTTATATATATTTTTATCACTGTTAGCACTGATAAATAGTTCTCAAACAGAAATCCATGGAATCTGTCTTTATATATATTTTTATCACTGCTAAGACAGGACACTGTTTCAGTTACTAAAAATGATTCTTGTGTATGTGGAAATTTTCTCAGTATCTATACTTTACTAAAGTTTGAAAACCCTAAGGTTAAAATTTAGTTAAGCAAAATGTTAAATGTTAGGTAAATAATTTTGTGGTATACCCGAAGTTGATGCATGGCCATGAAATAAATCTAAGATTTAATAATTATGTCTTTTTTTTTAACATGGTTTCTTATCAGCATCAAGAAGAGAAGAATGTATATGTGGTTTTTCGTAATTTTTATGTTAATGGGGCAACATTTTCAAAATAGCAAGGAAGTGGGAGTATATAAAAAACTTATGTAAACAAAGCTAGGAGTTTCCAAGAGCTTCTCTCTTCTAAGAGATTTTTTTTTTGGTAATAACCATCCTATGTAGACAAGTTCTTCATATCTTCATGTAATTTGCTATCTCAGTCTTTTATTTTCATTTCATTATGATAAATATTATATTTGCAAATATTTAGTTTCATTTTTTAATCTTTCACCCAGATGACAATACAGAGTCATTGATAATAAGACAGTTATACTTGGCTTACATAAAATTCTGATATCACCAAATTTCAAGTAAATAGTGGGATCTTAAATATTTGTTGACTCCTGAGCAAATTGTAAGTCAGAAAATCCATTGATTTATCCCCATTCAATTCTGAAATAAATGAAACTTAGTAAAGAAAGAACCCTTAACACTTATTGAGCAAAATATCTTACTTTCCTGAAACTCCCACTGATGTGTATATAGGTTTTGCTTGAATACGTCACCCTGAATTTAACTGTGACATCCTTATACACAGATGCTTACTATAGACAAGGAGAAACAGTATTTTTCTTCCTGAGAATAAACAGGATTTTTTCAAAGCTAGATGGTAAGATCCAGGAAAAAAAATTCCAGAATTGACTACCGAGTTCAGTTTTCCTATTTCTTCTGCATTTCTAGTACCTTAAAAATGTCTTGGGGCTCTGGGCAACAGCACAGAATCTTTAAAATGCCAGAGAGCAAAGCAATTTCTATCATACCTACTAGAGCAATGGCAACCTATTGATATTTGACTCCAACTCATTTTTCTAGTGATACCAAGTGAACGTCTTTATATATATTTTTATTACGGCTAGGACAGGACACTGTTTCAGTCTATTCCAAAGTAGAGAAAAATCTCAGCTCTCCTAGATTTGGGTAATATTGCCATGAATCATAACTTGACATACTTTTCTAAAGTTTTTACACTTTTTATCACTTTACAAATTTTCCTTTGGTATGATCTACAAAAGTTGTTAGCTATTTTATGTAGTTTGTTTATTATTGAATTTGCCTTTATGAATTATAGTGTGATTTTTCTACAGTTACAATTTCATACACTTTCAACTTGAACAATTATATATGTCAATGACAATTCTCTAAAACCAGCAAAACTGACATTTTAATAAGTATAAGATAAATTTTCCTGATATATTTCCTAAAACATGTAGTTAATGCAGAATCTGCTATTGTAATATGCAAACTAGAAATGAATATCCCTCGGCTTTATTCTATTAATTGTGCCAGAATTAGACACTAATCTTTTCAGACCCTATGAAAGTCTCTGCCCTTGAGTTAATAATTATTCTAGATATTCATATCTCTAAATATTGGTAAATGACAAATTTGGATGTTTCTTTTCTTTAAATAAAAGCATCTATTGACTAATATTAAAAATCTCCTAAAATATTTATTCTCTTATCTAATTAAAGTTTATTGAAATATGATCCTACTTCTTCTTCTTATTTTAGTTTTGAATGACCTTACATACAGTCTTCCTTCTACCTTGAATAGAAAATAAAGAAATTCTCCCTTAAATACTCATTACATTTGGTAATTAGTAGGCATTTCAACCAGATCCAATAAATGAAAATGCTAATGTTACTGGAGTAATACAGACCAGACATGTAGACTAAGGACACAAACTGGAGATTCCAGAAGTAAATTCACATATTAATAGTCAATTGATATTTTACCAAGGCCAAGAATACACAATGGAGAAAGAACAATCTCTTAAATAAATGGTAGTGGCAAAACTAGATATCCACATGCAGAAGAATGGCACTGGGTCTTCATTTCACACTATTTACAAAAATAAACTCAACATTCATTAAAGATTTGAGTATAAGCACTGAAACTCTAAGAATATTATAAGAAAGCATTGATAGATATACTAAAACCCAAACATCACCTCTATACAATTCATCTATGTAAATGAAAACTACTTGCACCCTTAACTCTATCAAAATAAAAAAATAGTATAACAAACAATATTATGAGAAAACAAGGGGAATATGTTCTATGTCATTGTTCTGAGCAATGATGATTTGGATTATAACCCCAAAGTAAGGCAACAAAAGCAAAGCCAAATAGGATTGCAGCAAACTGAAAGCTCTCTGTACAACTAAAGAAACAACAGAATGAAAGGACAACTTATGGAATGGGACAAGATATTTATACACTATGCATCTGAAAAAGTGAGACTCTGTCTCAAAAAAAAAGACATTAATATTCAAAATACATAAGAAACTTAATCCAATAGCAAGAAGACAAATAACCTGTTTTTAAAAATGGGTAAAAGACCTAAAAAGACATTTCTCAAAAGAAGATATACAAATTACCAAAAGATTATTTTTTAAAAATATTCAGCATCACCATTCTCTTCAGAAAAATGGACATTTAAAACTAGAATGAGATGTTACCTCACACTTATTAGAATGGCTACTATCATAAATGAATGATAATAGGTTTTGTTGAGGATATGGAGAAAAGAGAACCTTGTACACTATTGGCAATGTAAATTAGTTAAGTTTTTTTTTTAATTGAAAGAAAGATGGTGACTTTTCCTCTTTCATATTTACATGGATGGAGCTGGAACATGTTCTCCTTAGCAAAGTATCTCTAGAATGGAAGAAAAAGTATTCAATGTATTCACCCCTAATATGAGACAAATTCTTTATCGTTCAAGTGAAGGCTACAACCCATTTTTTGCACAGGAAGATGGGGAAAGGGGAGAGGGAGGGAAGGGGAGGAAGAGGGTGGGGGGAGAAGGGACAAAGAGTGAGATCACATGTGTGGTACATATTAGAAGGGTCAGGAGAAAACTTCTAAATACAGATCAAAAATGTTTTCACATTGTAAACGAGAAAATCTCACGAATGTTATGTCAATCAGGTTGAAAAAAATATCTCAGATTGCATGTGAAGCCCACATACTGTACCCCATGATTGAACTAATGTACACAGCTATGATACAAAAACTCCCTAAAAGAAAAGCCCTGGACCAGACGGCTACACATCAGAATTCTACCAAACCTTAAAAGAAGAACTAGTACCTATATTGTTGAACCTCTTCCAAAATATTGAAAAAGACGGAATACTACCCAACACATTCTATGAAGCAAATATCACCTTGATCCCCAAACCAGGAAAAGACCCAACAAGAAAAGAAAATTATAGACCAATATCACTAATGAATATAGATGC
>CAUYON010070565.1:0-13298 GCA_963573935.1 Arctocebus calabarensis | reverse complement strand
ATCACATTCAATGGCAAGTTGCCCCCCACTGAGCTACTGGAACCTTTTCTGTATGAATTCATGGCACGGTAGATGAAAATAATAGCCCACTACTACTGTAAAAATGTTTCTTGTTCATTCACTAAAAGTGTGATTTTTTTTTCCCCCACAAAGAAGTATTAAAGCAAATTTTCATGTGTCATAAAAAAAAAAAAAAAGAAAGCTATAGAAAGTTATAAACCAATAAGTAAGAGCGTTAGTGTTACCCACATGTAGTTATCCTGTGGAGACAAAAGTACTGGCGAAATAATTAAAACTTAAAATTTTGAATTATTTATTTTTCTGTTATATTTCCTATAATTTCCAAAACTCACACTTCTGAAAA
The DNA here is from genome assembly GCA_963573935.1 of Arctocebus calabarensis. Taxonomy (NCBI): domain Eukaryota; kingdom Metazoa; phylum Chordata; class Mammalia; order Primates; family Lorisidae; genus Arctocebus; species Arctocebus calabarensis. Next base: position 12,934 of record CAUYON010070565.1, on the reverse strand, counting down.
ACTATAAAGTGCTGATCATTTGACTTTCCATCCAGACCTCCATCATTTTTTTTTTTGTTTAATTAAATCATTTGTACCTAGATCACGAATACATTTATGCCATTATGGGATTCAATGTGTTGATTATTTGTACAAATTGGAGTGCTTACCTCCTACTAATCAACATAGCCTTCACCTCGTTTACCTAATTACAGCGTTAAAACATTTGTGTTTACACCTGCTAAATCCAACTAACTTGTTCTGGAATGTGCTATGTGAGGTAGCTCGCGTTCGGTCCCTGCATCTGCGGCTCGGCACAGACCAGCCACCACCTTAGTAATTGACGACCGCCCCCTTCTTATTCCTCCTGCGTCTCTTCCCGCCCTCGTCTCCTGTGCCCCCGCTCCCAGCGCTCTTTCTCTGTCCGTCTGTCTGTCTCACCCTCTCTCTCTTTCTCCTGCCATTCACTGACCTTCTGAATCAGGAGAGGAGACACCAGGACCTTTCCCGTGACACATGCTGGACAGTCCATCCCGTGCTGGAGAATTTAGCTGTCACTTTGGAGCTTCATAGAACTAGTGTGCAATTCACGTTCCCCAAGTCCTGAAAGGGAAACTGGGTCTGGTGTCAGCCCGGTTCACTGACAAGATTTTATCTCTTCTCCTGCTGACACCGATAGAGCCATCGCCAGGTGCGCAGTAAATAAAGACCATTTATTGGCTGGATTTGTTTGCTAACTGTACTTTCTCAGCGCTATATTTTTAAAAAGGCCCTTAAGTGTTCATCTTTCACATCCATGGAGCGCAATAATGAATTGTGTGGTGGGGGCTGGGGGGTGGGGCAGCTGCAGGAATTTGTCTGTGTAATTCCTTTCGAACAGTGAACATTTTGCACAAAATCAGCTTAATCTGAATAGATGACTAAAAATCCAGGGGTTGATAAATTATCAGCACGGCACCTGCGTCTTATGCCTCAAGAACCTTAAGCAAACCCAGGGCTGTACTTGTGGATTAATTGAGCATGCATAATTTACCACTGCCGTTTACATAAGTGTAAGTATTTTTCTCATTCCAGTAAATAGGCATTTCCAGCTTCAGGAGAAAAATCAGAATGTTGCTGCACAATGAAGTGAGCCATCAACCCATTTGGCTATTATAAGAAAAAAAAATATTTTCTGCTCTTATTGCCACTGCTCACTTTTGAAATTGAAATGATTTTTTTTTAGGTTTAATTCACATTTCACCATGTATATGCATTTCTTTTCATTCACATTTATTGTGTTGATTTTTGCCGTTGCTTGTGATCAATACTGTTTTCCTGTTTTAATTTGATGCTATTGTATGTGAATGATTTACAGAGTGTAACCTTAGACTTTCATCACAGTTACTTTATGAAGACAAGGGTGAGAAGCAAATGCATAGGGAATAATAGTCGCAGAAATACGTGAGTGAACAGCTTGTCGTTTGTTACCACTCGTGCTTTTTTGGTAAATTAGCTATTAGTACTAAGTCATTATTTTCCCATCTATTAAATGGTAATAATACCTATCTCATGAGTGGTTGTGTTAAATATTATAATAAGTGTACAGAGCCTAATTTAAAGCTAGGCACATGCTAGGTTCTCAATAAATTATATATATATAATTATCTTATTAAAACAAAATTTATTCTATGTACCCTAATAGTAAATTCTAAATCTCTAAATTAGTCGTTTATAATTTGTAGCTTATGAGAATTTATTAATTCCTAATACTAGGCTATAAAGTGTCTAGAAATACTGTTTATATAACAGTCAGTTGTCTAATTATGGCTTTATGACAAATTATTGCAAGTTTACAGGCAGGTAGATAACTAAGGGGCAATGTCAGGTGTGTTCTATTTGCTCAGGTCATAAAGTCTACATTAGAGTTTTATTCTCTTTGTTTAAGCCAAAAAAGGCCCTTGTGGGAAATGAAAGCTTAAATGCAACTGTTCATAAAGGAATACTATTGTAAATTTATTAATCCCTGTTCTACAATTGGGAAGTACCTCTAAACTTCAAATCATATGATGTGCATAATCTTGATAGGTAGAGTTTAAATTTGATTTTTCTTATCTATTCCTATTTCCTGTAATATACACATTATAATGTAAAAAGCATTTTTTATTTACGCTAAAAATTTTACTGCAGTTGATACTAATGCTGAAATCTTAAATTTTGCCATCTCAGAGCCCCTGTGTAATAAGTTATAATAAAGCATTTAAATATAATAGAGAAACTGGCTACTTCGAGGAGCTTTTCAGTGAAACATAAAATCCAAGATCTCTTTCATAATAGCGGTAAATGTATTTGAATAATAGGTTTAATTTTTCATAATACACACCACCCACGTGTAAATTGTAAAATCCATCGTATTCTTCCTTTCTTGGGGAGAATTAAAGCTTTCAGCCTGGCATTGGGTTATTCCTGAAAAGGCATGGTACATTTTCTGCCACTTCTCTGTGGCTTTATTGATGTGGCTGTCACCTTAGAAACCCAGTGAATTTGGAGACGAGGCTGCATTTCTGCTTGATTTTTCACTGAGGTACATTTCAGAAGACCAGTGTGAGTCTCTAGAGGAAGAAGCCAAGGGGGCAATTCTGTCTAAGAATGATCATATATTTCTAGGGGGCTTTACCTCACACACATGCAGCTGGTCGTTTTGTGAATATTAAATGGGAATTGTCACACTATGAGTCACACCACAGTAACACCCTCATTTCTACCTAGAAATAATCATGACTTAATTACTGGTTTTCCTCTTGTCTTTCTCTCTTTCTCTTTCAATCATATGTTACAAATGAGGCCACGGGGCCATGAAAGGGACAAGAACAAAGTAAGCGGATCCATGCAGTGGCTAGCACAGGGCTCCTGGTCAGGCCGGGTTTCTCGTCCACTCACAAGCTGTATGACTTTGCAGAAAATACCAAAGACTCATATTCTTCTTCTGTAAAGTGGGTACAGTAATAATATCCACTTTATCTGACTGTTGGAGGGATTAAATGAAATGATGCATGTAGTTATAAACATAGTACCTTTCAGGTGTGTTCCTGACTTCTAGACAGATCTAGACTCAAAAACTTGGACCTTCTCTCTAATTTTTGCCTGAATATCGTGAGTTGGGTTCCAGGTTAGTAGTTGATCTTTTCCCTTTTCTCTAAATGACACGGTTAGGTCCCTGAATGTCAAAGTTAAAACACCAATCATCTGCCACAAGCACAAAAAGATCTTATTCATTCCTGAAAATGACTCTACCTGTGAGAGAAATGCTCAGTGTCGAGTCTCAGGGAGGGTCTCAGCTATAGGCTCCATCAACCAGGAGACCCGCAGAGGCTCCGCTCTGCCCGTTCAGTTTGTGTGTCTGACAACCACCTTTTCAAGTGCAGGCAAAGCAAGGAAAAAGAAAAAGTTCCCCAAGTGATAGATTGTTGTTCCCCAGGTAAGGTGACAAGTGGACGCAGAGGTTCATGCTCTTCAATCAGAGCTATTCCTTTATTTAGGTCAGTCTTATGGTTCCCACAGAATTAGAGATTGTCATTCAAAACGGTTCCTGAAAAAAAAAAAAGAAAGAAAAGAAAAAAATGATTCCTGGCCACCATGCTTTAGTCTATTTTAGCTACCCCACTGCCAATTTGCCTTTCTATTTAAAGGGAACATCCCACTGTGTTTAGTATTATTGCAATATTAATACCTTATCTACAAGTGCAAAAGTCAAGTAAGGGAAGTACCAACTTTCCAGGCATGTCGGCAGCTGGAGCTCAGTCCTCTGACCTTGACTTGGCTAATTAGATGCTTCTGTTTGGAATCTTGGCTCCAGAATGAGAATGGTGACTCTTCCTTCACGATCACTTCAGTAATAGAAGTTGGCAGTGTCATGTCACATAACTACTGAAAAGTTCACTTTTATGCAATGCAATGTCGTCTCCAATTGCTAAGAGGAAGTAGCAGGTGGCAAAGCCAGGGTTTAGTTCGGGAAAGTCTGGCATTCTTAGCTGCCTTTACAAATGTGGTGCTCAGCAGACATGGGAGGTAACAAGGAGTTAATCTTACCAAGGAACTAAGATTACGTATGCATGTTTTCACTACCCACTTATCCCCAAGTTCTCCGTGATTTAACACAAGCATTTTTCATGGGTACTGGCCATCAAATTGAGTTCAGTGAATCTATAATGACAATGACAATATGAGTGATTTTATTAACCTGTTGATTACTATTCGTCTTTCTTATTCTGGTCACATCTCAGGTCCAGGGCAGTGTTATAAACAGAAGGCTGTTCCTTCATATATGAAGTGCTGAGTTTCATAGTTTCCTTTCATGAATGAGAACATAAAAGGACATAAATGCTTATGCATTTATCTGGTTTCTTATGCAACCTTAAAAATATTCCTGGTTTGGCTCAGTGCCCGTAGCACAGTGGTTATGGAGCCAGCCACAGACACCAAGGGTGGCGGGTTCAAACCCGACCTGAACAACGACAACTGCAACAAAAAATAGCCAGGCATTGTGGCAGGCGCCTATAGTCCCAGCTATTTGGGAGGCTGAGGCAAGAGAATCACTTAAGCCTAAGAGTTTGAAGTTGCTGTGAGCGGTAATGCCACAGCACTCTACACAGGGTGACACCTTGAGACTCTGTCTTAAAAAAAAGAATATTTCTGGTGTACTTCAACAAAGTTTAAATATTATATCAATTGAAATTTAAAACAGTTTGCTTAGTTATGTGTATATCTGGATATTATCTCTTGAGAAGTCACTACCTACATTATTCCCTAAATGTTCCCCAAATGTCTTATTTTGACCCGACAAAAGGGCTCTGTGTTCAGATGAGTATTGGAGAATACTACATAAATATATATCTAATCTTTAGTATGTTATCTAATAGATTATTATATTTATTAAATTTATTAAATATGTTTCATAGTTATTATATTAATAATATATTAATATCTAACATATTCACACTTTCATGAGAAAATGAACTTACTTTATTTTATCTGATGAAGTTTTACAAATTTATCTGACTACCAAGTCATTTTCTGTAAAATCAAAACAATGAGCATCTCCTAGAACTAAGGGTTCATGAGATATACTTTGGGACATGTTGCCATAATCTGCTTTTTTTTTTTTTATAGAGACAGAATCTCACTTTGCCACCCTCGACAGAGTGCCGTGGAGTCACACAGCTCACAGCAACCTCCAACTCCTGGGCTTAGGTTATTCTTTTGCCTCAGCCTCCCGAGTAGCTGGGACTCCAGGCACTCACCACAACACCCAGCTATCTTTCTGTTGCAGTTTGGCCAGGGCCACCCTTGGTATATGGGGCCAGTGCCCTATGAGCCACAGGCACCACCCCATAATATGCATGTTTACGTTGTGTTTCTTTGTATCACCTATTTTCAACAAGAGCACTGTGCTTACGTGGGAGGAGAACAGGTGCTAAGAGATATTCCTTTATAAATTAGCTCATTCCAGTGGTCCTTTCTAATAGTCTGCAATGCAGGGTGGGGGTGAGGATAAGTGCTTTTCTTGTTCAACATAATCTCTAGAAACTTATGTTTCCACATAAATTTACCTCCAATCTTTGATTAAATTTTCATCGGCACAGATTGACACTTGAGACATAGGTCCAGCTTGCACTGTCTTCGTAGATTTAATTTAGTGATTATTTTAACCAAGGAAGTCTCCAATTGATAAGATGATGAGAAAGATGACTTTAAAAAGAATGTAGAAAACTGAAACTTGTCTGCATGAAATTGGAAAGAACAGTATGGGAATGATAAAGTCCATATTTAGGATGATGGTTAATGTTGGCAGGGAGAGAGGGATGGCTGGTCGTGGTGTGGCCCACAGAGGAAGGTGCTGTGGGAATGTTTCAAGAAAGGCTCCGGTGAAAGAGTGAGGGAAGAAAGAATTTGGGCTGTAATACCTCTGCAAACCTTTGCAAAACTGATCACATCCTAACCATTGGCATCCAGGCAAGAAGGCCAGATATATGACCGTTCAACCAGTATTGGATGTGCCGATCCTGGGCAGCAGAGTGGTATGGTGACCTTGGTCCAGGCAGCTTCACCTGACAGCAATGCGCATATTGATTTTGAAGTGTGGACAGGAGAGCCAGTGTATTGGCAAATTTTAAGTTATTAAAATAAGATATTTTGGGAGGCACATAGCTCAGTGGGTAGGGCGCTGGTGGGTTCGAGCTTGGTCAGGGCCAGCTAAACAACAATGACAACTGCAACAGAAAGATAGCTGGGTGTTGTGGTGGGCACCTGTAGTCCCAGCGACTTGGGAGGCTGAAGCAGGAGAATTGCTTGAGCCCAAGAGTTTGAGGTTGCTGTGAGCTGGGATGCCACAGTACTCCACCCAGGGTGAAAAAGTGAGACTCTGTCTCAAATAAATAAATTAATTAATTAAATTAAATATTTTTATTTTAATACTAGAACTCATTTAAATACATGCTTATTCTTTGTATCTCTTTAATGTCTTTAATCATGCAAAAAAATGTTAAGGAAAAATGTTAAAAGAATACCTTTATAATATAGAAATTTCACACAGTAATGCTTCAAATCATTCAGAATCACTGTATGATCTGGAACAATCACGAGTATGTTCTGCATGACTGACTTTTCTTGCTGAAGATTTACCACTTGAAGTGTCCAAACTTTTAAACATTATTTTTAAGGAAGTCTTAGCAAAATATTTTTCACATTGTAATGTAAAAGCTACAATATGCATAATAGAACGTTTCTTGATGAAGAAATGTTTTTATTAGTTTGGGCCTCCAAATATACCTCCAGTTGCATTCCACCTAAATTAATTCCCCTTTTTGGTTTTTAGACTTTTTTAGTGAAATCATTCTCAAAGAGCCTCAGGCTGGAAATCCTGGGCCACCTTCAGTTCTCAGACCACTTTGGCATCTAATTAACAAATTAGTTAATAAACTCCGTGAGTTCTGCATCTTCACTGTCTCCTGAAGCATCCTTCTCTTTCTCTTCCCAGGCTGTGTTCTCAGCTCAAGACCATAAAACTAGTACTAACCCAACTAGTACTCCATATAGAAATTAACACCCCCACCTGAACCTATCCCTATCAGACCATTGCCCTATAACTCAACCCTGATCATGTCACTCCTCCGCTCAGAATTCTCCACTGCCAGATTCCTTAACCCGGCGTCTAGGGCCCTTTGTTCTCACTGACTCCTCCAGTTTCTCCTCCCTCTATTTGCCCATAGACTCGGTACTTTAGCCACTTTAGTACAATTTCTTGAGTGTGGCTATGGTTTTTCAGTTTATGATGTTCCTATAATCTATAAGCTTCTAAAAGCAGAAGAAAATCTAAATACTGAAATATTGAAGACAGAAAAATACAACGGTTTTTCTTTTATTTCTTTCTTTCTTCTTTTTTTTTTTTATTGTTGGGGATTTATTGAGGGTACCAGAAACTAGGATACACTGATTGCATTTGTTAGGTAAAGTCCCTCTTACAATTGTGTCTTGCCCCTAATAGGTGCGTCACACACCTTGACCCTTCCTTCTCCCTCCTTCCCTTTCTCTGCTCTCTCCTTCCCCCACCCCCACCGTGTACTAGGTCATTAATTGCCCTCATATCAAAATTGAGTACATAGGATTCTTATTTCTCCATTTTTTTTTTTGAGACAGAGTCTCCCTTTGTCACCCTCAGTAGAGTGCTGTGGCATCACAGCTCACAGCAACCTCCAACTCCTGACCTTAGGCGATACTCTTGCCTCAGACTCCCGAGTAGCTGGGACTACAGGCACCTGCCATAATGCCTAGCTATTTTTTTGTTGCAGTATGGCCGGGCCCGGGTTTGAACCCGCCATCCTCAGTATATGGGGCTGGTGCCCTACTCAGCCAGAGATGCCACCCATTACTTCTCCATTCTTGTGATGCTTCACTAAGAATAGTGTATTCCCCTTCCATCCAGGTTAATACAAAGGATGTAAAGTCTCCATCTTTTTTAATGGCTGAATAGTATTCTAACGTGTACATATACCGCATCTTGTTAATCCATTAGGTGGGCTCTGAAACAAGCCTGCATGGTTTACTTCTGCCTACTTACTAGTTGTGTGACTTTCAGTAGGTTATTTAATTTCTCTTGGGATCAGTTCCTCATCTATAAAATGGGGATAATAGCATCTCCATCTGACGATGTGCAAGTTAAAGGGTTGAGAGATGCCCTTGCTTAGACGAGTGCCTGGCTGATAGCTGGCACTCTATAAATGCTGGCTATTACTGCTTTGGTTAAAGTCCAGTTGAATTCTTTGGTAATACCGCTATGGAATCTTTTACTAAAGCTCGGTGATGTGTGATTCTTTTTAAACCCAGTCACTGATTTGCTACTTGTTAATGTTATGTCTTATCCCCAATTTTTCTATTTGGTGATTATCTCCTAGTCTAAACCAAGAAATGTCTTGAAAGTCACAGAAACTAGTGCATGTCGGCTTGGTGTTTACTGAATAGATCCAAAACGTAAAGACATCAACATCCACAAACAGGAAATTGTGGAAACCAGGCCATACGAGGTTAGACTAAGCCTTCCCCTTGACTTCCGGGCTGTCTCAGACACCTGTGGTCTGCTTCTTACCCTACCTCCCCCCTAGGGCTGACTTTGTAACTCAGTGTTGCTGTTTCCCTAATATTCTTCTTGCGCATGAGTAGATTCAGCTTCCTAAAGCACAGATTCCTGCATAGATAGTACTTGGCTTTACATTAGGATTCCCTACAACTAATAAATGCACCTCTTGGGGTCTAAATTCCAAATTCCTAGGAGAGAGTATCTCAGTGGTACTCTCAAACCCAGACTATGGTTTGGTTCCCTGGCTGGTGTCCACTCCTGTTTCAGTTAGCTATAGTCACAGTTGTAATTTTATCTGATACAAACAAAGTCACTGTCAGGTCTCTCCTGCTGAGTCAGTGGGTGGGAAATATTATAAGCCCTAGAAATGGACATAAGCCCAGTGCAGACCCCACAGAACAGGCATACATCGTGTCACCATCTTTGCAGTAGGACAATACATCTTAGTTTGTCCTCCCAAATACCTGCTTTCTTCACTCCCCTTTCCTACCCTGGAAGAACCAGTGGATGCCAGGGAAATCTTTTTATGACCAAATTGTTTTGAAATCACAATCTTAATTTTATGGGTATGTCCCCAAACAAGGCCAAAAGGGGGAAGGTGGTTTTATTCAGCTTCCATGAGTTAAAACACGATCTTGAGAAAGCACCTGGTACTCAGTAGAGTGTGGCCCAAACTAAGGCTTACTCCCCCGTGGACATTACCCCCCTCAATCAAATCTCAGTTACAGGTGCAGTCTGGGGACACCTTCTTACTCTTGCTGGCAGTCACCCTGCAATAAAGGGTGAGTCTTCATGACATAAAGTGAAGTTCAATGGTGAGAGTTGGCTGATGACATTTGAGATTATTGAATTTTGGATCCAAATAAAGAAACAGCTATTAAGAGATTTACGTTTATTTAGCCTTTCACTCTAAATTAGTGAAATTATCTCCCATGTAACCCATTTCCCTAGAAAATCAGCCAACTCTTCTCATCTGTGTGCCACTGATCTTAGAGAACATACTCTTTTGACCCTTTCTGCTTCATTTCATTTTCATTTGTTGGGCTATTTATAATTAAGTTTACCTGCCCTTCCTCAGAAGGCAATTACTGCCTTGGATTGTATTATAATTGTTTCAGATCTTTAATGGCTTGGCTAATGTCTGGTAGTGTTGCTCCGGTTTCCTCTTTTAGTTTAAAGGATTTGTCCTTTCTGTTTTACCCTGACATTGATATGTGTTATTTCTCTCTGCAAACAAAGAAACAACATCCCGCGCTGCATAAACATTTGTGTCGCACTTTCCTTTTGAAATTAGAATTCTTTTAAACTGGTTAACACATTTGTGCTGTCTCCGACACCTTTAACTATGACAACTACAAAATAGTGTACGGTGAACAAACACATCGCTTGGAGCCGATTAGATTAATTACTATTCGGGACAGTGCTTAGATTAATTATTTTGTTTGTGTAGTATGTTCGTTAAGTGGTTGCCTGATTGCTGCTCGGAAGATTGATTACTTGTTACGTTTACATTGTGGTTTCTGTGGGGAAAACATCTTTTAGGATTCATCACTTCTCAAAGCCCAGGGGGCTTGGTTGACATGAGAATGTTCCAGTAAAGCTGTAAAACGGAGAACAGGCTGTAGAAAATGTGTTCTTTAAATAAACACCTATAGTGGTGGCCAGAGTAGCCATCAACTCTGTTTAACATCAGGAGAAACCATCGATGATAAAATTGACTTAATATGAACTATACAGTTTGAAAACCCAGAACACCAGTTGGGTTGTAAAATTGAAGGGAATAAGCACTTCCCAAGATTTTCTCCAGTGTCTGCTAAGCTGCAATAACAGACTCTCGGTGACTTTGTTGGCATTTTACCTCTTGGCTGTTGCATCCCTCACCTGCGGGGGGCAGCCAGGTGAGGCTGCTGCTAGAGTTTCCCTGGGCTTGAAGAACCCACAGCAGTGCCCTGTGAGGGGCCTGCCTCACTGCGGGAAGCCACAGTGGGGTTATGGGTTATGTGAGGCATGAGAACACGTATCATCTGCTGTGTGCAAGGGGTGTCTGCCAGCACTGGGAAAGGATTTGCGATAATAGGATTTGGTTGTAATGGGGAATCTTAAATTTAAATAGAAAGGTACTTTTGAAAGAAACAATGAGTTATGGATGAAAGGTAAAACAGCCTCTTGTTCAGTGAAAGACTGGACTAATCTCTCCACCCGGGGACAGAAAAAGTGCATTGTCCCGCCCATGATCGTGGATCAGACCTGTCTGTCACTTTGAGTGCTTATGGACCAACAGTTAAGGACTCAAAGAGGCTTCATACATCCCTGCCAAAAATACATACCTTTGCCCAGAAAAGAAAGGCTAAAGAGTATTTCTAGGTTCCTAGCCATTTGGCCCTATTATTTACATCTATTCATCGTATTCTTAACTACAACACCAGTCGGTCGCACAGAATACTTAGTACAACAACATGGAAAATACTTAGGACTTTTACTATTGTGGATTGAAACTGAGCAAGCTTTGTCACTAAAATACACCCAAGCAAATGAGAAGAGAAGAACCAAGATAGTAAAAGAGTAACAATCAAATAAAAATTGCCTCATGGTTTAGTTACAATCTTCTCTTTGTAGCTTGAGATTTCAGATGGTAAGTCATTTGCAGATACAAAGTGTGTTTTAGCATTTAAAATCATTTTGAATTTAAGATTATTGAACATCATAACCCATCATTCCATATGAATGGCAAAGATCGTTTTCTTCCTAAAGATATAGTAATGGCCCAAAGGCCACCCAGAGCCTAGGTATGAAGACAGTGATAGATGCGAGACGGGGCAGTTGTTTTTGAGTTGGTTGACTTTATACAATAGCGCAAAGAACAGAAATAAAAAGAAATGCATTAGCCCAGCTGAAAATTTATTTAGGGCCTTTTTGATTAAATTCTTCTTTTCCTGTGTGACTTGAAAGCGGCAACTAGATGGGAATTAATTTCTTTTTAAACCCTTTCCTTTCTCATTAACGGCCCTATTGTTTTTTTATGGGCACCCGTTTCTAAGTTCAAGTGAAGTAGGAAACTCTAGTCATTCAGATGTTTCAAGTAAACCCCCAGATCCCTCAGTTCTGACAGACTGCTATCTTGAGAAGCAGAGCTAAAACTGTTGTGGCAATCAAGTTACCTATAAAATAAGTTTTCTGAGGTTTGAAAACTCAAGTTGAGCACATTTAGGAAGAGCCTAGAGCCTGAGAAATGAGCTCTATTTTTCACTGCGCCCCTGATACCTTCCTTTATTGCCCTTTTCATACATTGTTTTTTCTTAAACTAAAACCTACTCTACTAAAATAAATTGCTTGTAATTATTATTTATCACATAAAATATAGCTGTGTTTTGAGAAAATTGAATATATGTATTTGGAACCTCATTGGATTGTTTTATAAAGCTATTGTCTTAATTGTTGTAAGGCAGCAAATTAAGGGCATTTGTAAGACTGTGACTTTAAGTTAATGAAACTGATTTTCATGTGTTATTTATTAAGGTAATTTCATTATTGCACGGTCACATCTTAAATATTAGAGGTCCCTGTAATTATTTGATAGCTAAACATGGCTGTCCTTTAAAAGGAAAAATGACATTATTGATCCATTGTTACTCCCAACCCACAATTTAGTTTAATTGCCTTTTCCCTTTGTGGAGGATGAGTTTCCACAAATTCCTCTCATCAATTTCCTCACATAACCAAAGATCTCTGCTCAGGAGACAGCAACTAGGGTGGAGCAGCAACTGTAAGCTGCTAACTGGACTCATTCATTCATTCATTCAATGAATAAATGTATTTATTCAGGATATGGAACATTCATACAGATTCCAGGCTCCAGGCTTTTATTTTCTGTATGCCTTCAAAGACCTCTGAGCCTTGTGAGAAGGCTTGCAAAGGAGGAAGAAATTAACCTGAAGAGTGAAGTAGCCCAACAGAACCCAGAGAGGTTACCCAAGCTGTCCCAAGTGAAGACTGAAAGCTTTCCAGAAAGGAGGATTTAAGGGAAGGGTGGGGTGTGTGCAGGCAGAGAGAGGGTACTGCACTCATGGGAAGTTGCAGAGAGAACCATAGGCTTGGAGGAGGAGGAGACAGGAAGAGGAGGCATGAGGCCTCAAGATGGTTCCAAAGGGCTTTGTAAACCATTCATTTGGCTTTTTTTTTTTTTTTGAGACAGAGCCTCAAGCTGTCACCCTAGATAGAGTGCTGTGGCATCACAGCTCACAGCAACCTCCAATTCCTGGGCTCAAGCGAGTCTCTTGCCTTTGCCTCCCAAGTAGCTGGGACTATAGGCTCCCGCCACAATGCTGGCCATTTTTTTTTTTTTTT